>PVKS010006103.1:8653-80640 GCA_004027875.1 Aplodontia rufa
AGGGGTCCAGCTGGCTTGTAATTAGCAAATTGCCTGACCGCATGACTAAGCTATTCGGCCACTCATTTGTTACAATTGGAGAAAGGTGTTTGCATTGTACCCTATTGGCTGTTGTAATGGATAAATAGAGTAGCAGCTAGTCAGGTAAAGGAAGCAGCCAAAGAGAAAGCATAGAACCAGAGGAGAAACAGCCAGAGAAAAGCAAGAAAGCAAGCAGCCGTGTCCTGAAGGGAGAAAGCAGAGAAGACGCATAGAACCGGAGAGATCAGCAGAGACGTCAGATCAGCAGCGGTAGAAGATGCAGGTCCCATGTTCCAGCTGCCCGCGTTTGCCTCCTTGTTCCCGGCTCCCCAACCCTTCCTAACTCAGCCCCTCTGAGGATGGCCCAGCGTTGGGTCATTCTACCCGTTCCTCGCTCTGGAGTGCAGCGGGGAGCGACTCCTCGCCCCATCCCCGCCCTAACTCGGCCCCTCGGAGGACGGCTCACTAGGTCGTTGTGCCCGCTCCTCGCACAGGAACGCTGCGTGGAGCGACTCCTCTTCCCCCCGTCCCCAGCCTTGTCCTGCTGGCTGCCAGTTCCCAATGTCCTGCTGGCCCCCGAGGAACGGCCAAGGTCCCCTGAGGCTGTTCCACCGCTCCCTGCTCCAGAACCCAGGGCAGGGAGCAACACAGACGATGTGCAGAAACTCAGGCTGGGAAGAGTTTCTATACACAATCATTATGCTCAATTCAAAGCAATCAACACTTAAAACATAGGCATTTGCCTCCAGAGGTTCTTAAGGAAAACATTACATCGTTTCTTTATGTCCAGTTGTGCCCTGCGGCAATCTGCTGATAGTTCATATTGATATATTAGATAATAAAATGTAAGCAAAAAATGAAAGCTATTGAGATAAATAGTAGGGAAAAGACAGTGTGGAGGTGTAAGAAGCACAAGTGAGAATCAGGAAGAGAGGAAGGAGACAGGGGGAGGGAGGAGGTCAGAGAAAGGGAAGGTAATGGGGAATAAAACTGAACACATTTTAATATAGTGTGTTCATGTACAAGTATCTAACAATGAATTCTATTTTAATGCACCAGTAAGAATTTCAGTTGAGGATACTGGAGGAAATTGTCATAAGCATGAATTTCATTTAGTACCGGAAAAAGTTAATGATCAAGTATTGATTGTGTTCTTCTGACTATTTTAAAGAATATAGTAAGGAACTGGATTATATTAATGGTGTTAATTTTTGTATTATCTGAAAGAGGAAGACTAGGTTACAGTATCGTAAGAAAGAGAAAACAAACTTGATCAATGTGTATTCAGTACTCTAAGTATTCCAGAGATCCTTTTGAAGTTAACCATAGTGGGTTCTAATTAAACCACTAAAGGTCTTCATCTCATGTAGTCGAATTACATTTTCAGGCTTGCCAATGTTGCTTTTTGAATATTCTGTCATTATTGGAAGACTTCCAGCATTTAATCTTTTTTATTAGAGAATTATAGTTATACAGTCATTGGGTTCATTTTGACACAATCATACATGCATGGAATTAGGTTTACTCCATTTTAGTCCCTGTTCGGCCCTCTTTTCATTCCCTCCCCCTTCCCCTTTTCTCCTTCCTCTCCTCTCCAAATCTTCCTTTTGCTTATTTTATTTAACTTTTGTTGCATTCTACATACACATACAGGTGGAATTCCCTTGGCATATTTATATATGCACATAGCATGATTTGGTTAAACTCATTCCTTGTTTCCTCCCCTTTCCCTGTCCCTCCTCCCTCCCTCTCAATCTTCTGCTTCATTGATCTTTCCTTTATCTTTAGGATCTTCGACTTCCATTCCCTGACTTTCCCCTTTATTTTGCTCTCACTTCCACATCTAAAACATTGGGCTCTGATTTTCTGAGAATGGCTTGTTTTGTTGACCATGGCAGTCTCCATTTGCATCCCTTGATCAGCAGTTGCCATAATCTCACCCTTCTTTATGGCTGAGTAAAGCTCCATTGTGTATACATACCACTTTTTTAATCCATCTATTTGTGGGCATGTGGGCTGGTTCCATTATTTGCCTGTTGTGAACTGTGCTTCTATGAACATTGATGTGACTGTATTGCTATAGTAGTCCTTAGTTAAATACCAAGGACTGGGATACCGGAGTCACATAGTGGTTCCATTCCTAGCTTTTTGAGGAATCTCAATACTGCTTTCTAGACTAGTTGTACTACTTTGCAGTCTCAGCAACGATATGAATGTATCCCTCTCCCTGCATCCTTGCCAGCGTTTATTATTTGGATTCTTAACAATTGCATGTCTCAAGTGAGATAAAATTTTAGTGTGGCTTTGATTTGCAGATTTCCACCATTTATATTCTGTGTTTGAAACCTGATGCCATTTAAAATAGTCACAATAAATAGGTTACATGTTTAACATGGTATGTTTGTGTTCTTTTTATTTTTTCAAATGATTTAACTAGCTGTTGATTAAAAAATAGAATGTAAAATAATCAGGAGAAATACAAAAGTCTTCTCTAACCTGTTCATCAGAAATAATTTTTGTTAAAATTTAAATATATACTTTGAGTCATCTTATGCAATACTTTGTTATTTAATAAGAATGCATTATACTTTTATAAACTGGTTTGCTTCAAATTTTCATTTAGAAACATTTCCTTGAAAAAGTCCATCGATAAGTGTAATGTCATTCCTTTGGATAAACACACAATAACACATCTAAATCATTTCCTGTTTTGGGTATTTTTTTGTATCCTTGCAGTTATAAACATTCCTGTGGTAGATGCACATAAGGATCTAATGACTTCTTATCTTATTAATAGATTTACTCTATGAAAAGATGTGTGCAGTTTAAGGCATTTTATATATTGCCTAATTACTCTTCAAGGAGATTTCTGTTATATAATCTCAGCAGTCTCTTAGGTTTCTGTCCTTTGCCTGTTATCTAATCTGTGAAATGGGAATAATATTCTTTCCTAATTTCTAGGCTTGTTGGAAAAATAAACTGCAATGTATGAAAATGTTTTGTGTAGAAGAATTAGAAACTTGCAGTTCCAAGGTCCTGATGAGATTTTCTCTAATAATCTGCGGTTCTCTATCACATTGCTGTGGTTCCTCAGCTTCCTCCATGGGTGCTGATTGGTTACACACACAACCCTTCACCCCCCATCTCTTTCTGCTCCTGAGTTCTTATGTGCTAGCCACTAGCCAATCATTTTGCAGTTAGTACTAATAAGAGTCAAACGATGGTGTCATGACTCACTCAACCAGTCAGCTTATGCAGTTGGATCCCTCTCTTGATCTCTGTTTAATCCTTGAAGTCTCATATACTGAATTACTTGGAAATAACATCTTTTCCCCCCTCAATTTTTGATGCTGCTTTGTGAAAGTTCCAGGAAAAACCTAAAGGCTTATGTAGTCTAAGGGAAGAGGAGAGGTCAGTTCATGTCTTTATATGTTTGACACATAGAACTTGATCATACACCTTTCCTTCTGGGAGAGACCATTGTTTTTGTGTGATTCACCCTTCAGTGGTAGAACCTCATGCATATTGCAAGGGGTGTCCCCAGCTATTGTTCTAAGGGAGATTGTCTTCTGTAATTCCACGTGATCTCCTCATTTCTGAAATGTTACAGAATTTTTCTTATTGAAAAAAAATGTTTATTAAATCAGTCCCTGTTAGGAAATTCCTGCAGTTAGGGCAACTGCTATTGGTAGACAACAATTATCAAAGAATGTCATCTTAGAAAAAGCCAGTGATATCTTGAGATCTGAATCTTGGCTCAGAAAGTCCAGAGATTAGCTCTTGATATTCTGCATGGGTAACTCTGACCAATCTCTGAAAAAATAGCTCACTACTATCAAAATGCATACCAGATGGGTGAGGACAGCAGAAGGCCAAGTTTAAAAGATTTGGAGCTGTCTTATGGACCAGCAGTACTGGTGGTTATGGCTACAAGGCTCTTGTCTTGGAGTTAAGCATAATGAAAAGAAAAACATTATTCACAAATACTTTCTGTAAGAAGTCTTCATTGCTGGTACTGAATATAGTCAATCTGTATTTTGCAGGAGAGGGTGTTGTGGATCTGGTATATAACTAAGTCTACTGTTCAGATTATGCTATTCGACCACTATCTCGTTAACACCTGCATCTAATAAAACAGCCACCAGCCACATGTGGGATGCTTCATTAAATTGAATTAAATTTCCAGTCTTCAGTCCAATGAGCCACATTTCAAGAACTCGGTAGTAATCTGTGGTTACTGTGTTGAGCAAAACAGACACAGAATACTGCCATGACTGCAGAATACTTTATTGGTTAGCAGACTCGGGCATTTCTATTTCCTATTTTCCGTGGTCTCCCCAAATTTCTACATGTTGATATGCTGCTTTAATTCATTTTTTTAAAGAGAAGGAATAAGAGATAGAAGGAATTTTATTTAGTTTTTCATCTGGCCTTTGTTTCTCTGACACTACTAAGTTGTGTATGTGGTGCTGGGGTTTTAACCTGGATCCTTGTGCATGCCAGACAAGCACTCTAACCACTGAGCCACTGCTCCATCCCTTAATTCACTTTGTTTCTACAACACAGTGCCTGGTGCTGGGTAATCTATAAAGAAAAGAGGTGATGCTGGAGTGGTGGCTCAGTTGTTACGGCACTTGCCTGGCATGCACAAGGACCCAGGTTTGAACCACAGTACCATGTACACAACAAAGTGTTGGAGCAACAAAAACCAGATGAAAAACTAAATAAAATTGATACTCTTTTCCTTTTTCTCACTCTTCTAGAAAGAAAAATTAGTTTTGGCTTGTGGTTCCAGAACTGGAAAGTCCAGAATGGGGCAGTTCCATCTAATGAGGGTCATGTGCATCATGACATGGTGGAAAAAGGTGCGATGGAATGTGGGTGCTTGTGCAGGAGGCAAAACACAAGGACTAACTTAGTGTTGTCAGATCCTGCCCTCATGACCTCACTCACTCCCCTAAGACAGCATTTATGTATCCATGAGCATCCTGTACCTGTAACCCTAACGCCTTCCACTAGGCCCACCCTCTCAACTGCTGCATTGAGAAATAAAGCCTCATCATAAATCTTGGTGGTGACAAACCACTTTGAAACCAGAGTAGGTGCTGTTTTCTCTTCGCCCATGTGAACCACTCTCTGAATTTTTCTCTACCTCAGGCCATTCCTTCTGAGTCGCTGTTGGGAACTCCTCCACCTCTACCTGATCTTCACATGTTGAGTATTCTGAGCTCAGTCCTAGATCCCTTGTTTTCATTGTGTATATTATTCTTGGAAAACATATTCACTACTCTGAAGTCCAGTGCCTTCGTTGGACAGTTCTGAAGTTGATGCCTGTGCTTCATCAGTCTTCTCAGATGCCTACTTTGAATCCTTGTTTTTCGAATTTGTTGTTTCTTCCCTTTTCCTAGGGAAGCAGGGGGTCCCCAAGCAAGAGCTAGAAAAGGAGGATTGACTTTAGTGACCAGAGGCGCACTAGCTTCTCTTTTGCCCTAGATACTAGGTTTGGATATCTAGGAGTCTGTTCTCCAGGGCAGAGGTTAAACATAGCCTTAGGCAAAGGATTGGGAAATGTGGGCGGCAAGATGAGACTGTCAGCCAAGGTTGAGGAAACATGTGGCAGTGAACTTCTCTGGGTCCATGATTCCGTGTTGGTATTCTTTTTCTATCTACATTAGCATAAAATTATACTACAATTATGAAATGATTTTAATTCCATTATAAAGAACATATTAAGGAAAACCTTTTGCCTAAATTTGGGCAAGTTTGTTAAACATGAGATTGTGTCCTCCATCCCTGCTTCCCCTCTTACCCTACTTCAGACCTGCTTGGTCATTGTCTTACGGGAATATCTCAGACTCTTTCCCCATTGTGAATTTTTCCTTCCAGTATTAATATTAAAATTTAAAGTTTTATATGATTTAAATGCATTTTCCTATCAAGTTCCTTGCTAGGAGGAAATATATTTGGATCTGGAATGTTTGTCTTAGGTGCAATATACTATATGCATAGTGGGAGACTGTATAGGTTTCTAAGTTATCAGGTCAGATTTATATTTCAAGCTATAGTATACAATAATAGTGGACCCTTCTGGGGGAAAATATGGAAAAACTTGGTCATCCCCCATTGCTGCTATCCCTGACACTTTATTTTTTTTTAAATTTTCATTAGTGCCTTATAGTTTTACGTAATGTTGGGATTAGTTGTTACATACTCCAAAATGCACACAATTCAGCAATACAATTTGTTAAATATCCCCTCCACACCCCTCTACCCCCCCCATCCCCTAAACCCTTGCCTTTCTTCTGGTTCCTATACTGTTCCTAAAAAACCCAAATACAGTGATATAATTCTTATACCTATGAAGAACATTTTTATATATGTAACTATAGTATATACAATGACATTTATAACTGCTTGGAATGTACCTTTATCTTAGTTCCAACATTTCCCCTTCTCCTTCCTATCATTCCTTGTTATTCTTCACAATATTTGACAATGGGATTAAATATTTGTTTTTGTACAGGTATGCAGCAGAGCTTGTTCAAATATTTTATGAAGTATATTGCAACTGTATCACATAAATATTAACATGAATCTAAAAACATTAGTTTCTCTATTTTATTCCTGAGCCTGGGTTTAGGTCCAGCCTCCACAAATGAGGGATAACATTCGGCTCTTGACTCTGTGTTTGACTAACTTTACTCAGCATGATTTATTCCAATGCCATCTGTTTACCTTCAATAGATGCAAAATCATTTTTTCTAATAGCTGAGTAGAACTCCATTGTGTATATATATATACATATATATGTGTGAGAGTGAGTGTGAGCATGCATGTGTGTGTGTGAGCATGTGTGTCCATGTGCGACTGCATGAGTGTGAGCATGTGTGATCGTGTGTGAGCGAGCATGTAAGCATGTGTGAATGTGTGAGTGATCATGTGTGTGAGTACGAGCATGTATGTGAGCACGCATGTGTGAGTGTGAATGTGTGTGCATGAGTGTGTGAGCGTGTGTGAGTGAGCATGTGAGCGTGTGTGCATGTGAGTGAGTGTGTTTGAGTGTAAGTGCATGTGAGCATGTGCGTGTGAGCGTGTGTGTATATGTGTGCGAGTGTGTGTGAGCATGCAAGTGAGCATGTGTGTGAATGTGAGCGTGTGAGAGTGCATGTGCGCGTGTTTGTGTGAGTGTATGTTGTCAGTGTGTGAGTGTGCATGAATGAGTGTCCATGAGTGTGTGAGTGTGCATGTGAGCATGCATGGGTGCCTGTGTGCATGTGGGGGCATGTGGGTGCATGTGTATGTGTGGTTGTGTGTGTGTGTGCGTGCATGTGTAGGTGTGTTTGTATGTATGTGTGTATGTGTGCGTATATGTATATGTGTGCGTGTGTGTATGTGTGTATGTGTGTGTCCCATATGCTGGAGTGTTGGTCCTAATTTTTCTTCTAGCAGTGGTATGGTAGCTACTTTAATTCCTAATTCCTTGATCCATTTAGATTTAATTTTGGGGCAAGGTGAGAGATAAGGATCTAATTTCAGTTTTCTACAAGTGGCTGTCCATTTTGTCCCGTACCATATGTTGAATAGGCTGTCTCTCCTCCATGTTAGATTTTTTCCTCCTTTGTCAAAGATCAGATGTTTAAACATTTGTGGACTTGTCTCAGTCTTCTATTCCATTGGTCTTCATTCCTATTTTTATACCAGTACCATACTGTTTTTAATATTACAACTCTATAGTATAATTTTAGATCTGGTATGGCAAAATCACCTGTTTTGTTTTTCTTGCTTAATAATGTTTTGGCTCTTCTGGGTTTCTTGTTGTTCCATATGAATTTCAGAATTGCTTTTTCTATATCTCCAAAAAATGACTTTGGAATCTTGATGGGGATTACATTGAATTTGTACAGTGCTTTTGGCAAAATGGCCATATTATCAATTCTGTTTAACCAAGAGCACGGAACATCTTTCTTCTCAGGTCTTCTGCAATTTATTTTCAGTGTTCGGTAATTTTTGTTGTAAAGGTCTTTTACTTCTCTTGTTGGATTAATTCCCAAGTATTTTCTTTTAGAGGATATTGTGAATGGGACTGATTTCCTAATTTCTTTTTCCCTATTGCTGGCAGATAGGAAAGCTATTGATTTATGGGTGTTGATCTTGTAGCCTGCCACTTTGCTAAATCTGTTTATAAGCTCAAGCAATTTTCTGGTGGAGTTTTTTGGGTCTTCCAGATACAGGATCATGTCATCAGCAAAAAGGGATAGTTTGACTTCCTCCCTTCCTATTCTTATCCCTTTGATTTCTTCCTCTTGTTTGATTGCTCCAGCCAGAGTCTCGAGGACAATATTGAATAAAAGTGGTGAAAACAGGCAGCCTTTTCTTGTTCTTGAGTTCAGTGGAAATGCTTTCAACCTTCCTCCATTTAGTATTATGCTAGCTGAGGGTTTGGCATATATGGCCTTCACAAAGTTAAGTTCCTTTGATCCCTATTTTCTCTAGAGTTTTGAGCATAAATGGGTGCTGGATTTTATCGAAGGCCTTTTTTTGCATCTATTGAGATGATCATATGGTTTTAGGCCTGAATTCTGTTTAAGTGATGAATCACATCTATTGATTTGCGTATGTTGAACCAGCCTTGCATACCTGGAATGAAGCCCACTTGATCATGATGAATTATTTTTTTGATGTGTTTTGGAATGTGGTTTGCAAGAACCTTATTAAGGATTTTTGCATTGATATTCATGAGGGATATTGGTCTGTAGTTTTCTTTTTGTGATGTGCCTTTGTTGGGATTTGGTATCAGAGTTATGGTTGCTTCATAAAGTGAGAGAGCTCCCTCTTTTTCAATTTCTTGGATAGCTTCAGAAGAAGTGTTAGCTCTTCTGCAAAGGTGTGGTGAAACTGCAGAGAATCCATCAGGTCCTCGGCTTTTCTTCTTTGGAAGACTTTTAATTGATGTATGGATATCGGTGCCTATTACTGGGCTGTTTAGGATTTCAATTTCATCCTGTGTCAATTTGGGGGATGTTGTATGTGTCTAGAAATTTGTCCATGTCATCCAGATTATCTCATTTAGAAGAGTGTAGTTTTTCAAAATACGTTTTAATCTGATTTCAAGGGGGTCAGTTGTGATCACCCCCTTTTTGTTGGTGATTTTGTTGATTTGCTTTGATTCTCTCCTTCTTTTAGTTAGATTAGGGTTCTGTCAGTTTTATTTATTTTTTTTTCAAAGAACCAGCTCTTGGTTTCATCAGCTGTTTTTATTTTTTTCTCAATTTTGTGGATTTCAACTTTGATCTTAATTATTGTCTTCTGCTGGCTTTGGGATTAGACTGTTCTTCCTTTTGTAGAGAGTTGAGTTGGAGAATAAGCTTATTTGTTAAGGATCTCTCCTGATCATTAATGTGGACACTCAGTGCAATAAATTTTCCCCTAAGAATGCTTTCATGCTGTCCCAGAGATTTCAATATGTTGTGTCCTCATTCTCATTCTCTTCCAAGAATTCCTTAATTACAGTTCTCATGTCTTCTTGGATCCATTCTTAATTTAATAGGGTGTTATTCAAACTCCACATAAATGTGTTTTGTGCCATGGTGTTTGCTGCTAATTATCAGGGTCATGGCATCATGGTCTGATAGGATACACAGAATAATATCGACTTTTTTATATTTGCTAAGATTTCCTTTGTGAACTAGTATATGATCTATTTTGGAGAAGGATCCATGCGCTGCTGGGAGGAAGGTATACTCTTCCAATTTGGGGTGGAATATTCTGTTGATGTCTGTTAAGTCTGTTTGATTTAGGGGGGTGTTTAGACTGGAGATCTCTTTATTGTTTCTTTGCTTTGATAATCTGTCTATTGGTGATAAAGGAGTGTTAAAGCCTCCCAGTACTATTATGTTGAGGTCCACAAGTGGTTTTATATCTTGGAGTATTTTTTTCCACATAGATGGGAGCATTGATGTTTGGAGGGTATACATTTACTATGGTTATTTCCTCCTGTTGTATTGTTGCCTTTATTAGGATGTAGTGGCCTCCTGTATCTCTTTTGATTTATATTTGAAATCCACTTTGTCAGAGATAAGAATTGCAACTCCAGCTTGCTTTCTTGGGCCATATGCCTGGTAGATTTTTTTCCCCATCCTTTCACCCTTAATTTGTAGATGTCACTGGCTGTAAGGTGGGTTTCCTGTAAGCAGCATACTGTTGGATTTTACTTTTTGATCCAATCTGCTAGTCTGTGTCTTTTGATTGGTGCATTGAGACCATTCATATTTAATGTTAGAATTGTTAGGTGGTTGTGGTTCATATTCATTGTGTTTTATTGGTAAATTCTGTGCTGCCTTCATCTGTTGATAGCCTGTAGCTTTATTGAATTTTCTCTGATTATGGGTTGTGAGGAATATTAGCTTGTACTTGTATCTGGAGTTATATCTTTGAGAATTCTTTGTAATGCTGGCTTTCTGTTCACGAACGCTCCAAGTTTGTTCCTTTCATGAGAAGTTCTCAGTTTCAAATTTGAGGGGAAAATAAGGTTTGCTGTGTATAGTATTCTTGGCTGCATGTTGTATTCATTCAGGCATTGAAAATCTCCTTCCAAGATCTTCTCACTTCCAGAGTCTGAACTGAAAATTCAGATGTGATTCTGTTTGATTTGCCTCTGAATGTGATTTGGCGTTTCTCCCTTGCCACTTTCAACATTCTTTCCTTGATTTGCCTGTTGTACATTTTGAATATGATGTGTCTTGGTGAGCTTCTCATTTGATTAGGCCTATTGGGTGTCCTATAAGCTTCCTGGATGAGCATATCTGAGTATTTTTATATGGGCAAAATTTTCTTCAGCAATTTCCTTGAGAATGTTCCTTATCCCATTTGTTTGTGCTTCGATTTCTTCCTATGCCAATTACTCTTAAATTGCTTCTTCTCATTTCATCCTGGACATTTTAAAACTTCTGTTCATGTTCTGTGAGGTTTTCTTTTTTGTCATCCATGTGCTCTAGCTTGCTCAGCCTGTCCTCATTGTCAGAATTTCTTTCTTCAAGAGCTGAGATTCTGTTTTCTATAGTAGTCTATCATTAAATTCTTCCATGGTTCATCTCATGTCACTGACTGCAGAATTTTGCTGTTACTTCCTGAGTATGTCTATTTCTTTGATAATAGTTTTTCGTCTCTTCAGATTTCCTAGTCCCTTCATTATATCTTCTTTCAGTTCATTGTTCCTTTTAGTAATCAGATCATTGATAATATTTTGAAGGTTTTCATCTTGACTCCTATCCGTGGCATCCTTTCTGGGGGAGTTTTGGGTTTGAGGTGAACCTCTCCTGGTTTGATTCTTCATTTTGAAGAGCTTCCTGTGGATCTCTGAATTGAGATTTCCTGAGGGGAAAGCAGGCAATTCTCCAGGTGGTTTTTCCTTGCAGTCAAACAGATGAGCTACCAAGTCTTTGATCACCTTCTTCCAGATGCTGATTCTGCCTTGGTCCTGGTGTTGCTCTACCTTGTGGTTCTAGGCTCAAGGATGCAAATATGAACCTACCAAAATGTAGACCTACCTTCCATCAGGACTCAAACAGGCCCCAAAAGGAATGCGGGACGTTGGTAGGTGGGGGCTGCTCCAGGCTGGGAAGCTCCCCTGGTTGATCCTGAGCAGTGATGATTCATATGGTGGTCCTACTGGTGGCATCCTGAGTTCTTCCGGGGAGACTCAAACATGCCCCAGCTGGAACATGGGGTGTCTGGTAGGTGGGGATGCTCTAGGCATGGAACCTCCCCTGGTTGGTCCTAAGCAGGGCTGTTCTGGATGGGGGATCCTACAGGGGTAGCCTGAACACCTTCCAGTGGTACTCAAACAGACCCTGAGTCTTTAATTTATGCTGGGAGTTGTTCTTATCTTTTCTCTGATCCCTGGTATCTCCTGGAGTATCTCGGGACAGCAGGCCCAGGAGGAGACCCGGGTGCTGATAAATAGTTGTTGAATAAATTTATCCATGTTTGTATCATTAAGCAGTCCCAATGAGACTGTGTAGCTTCTTTGGTATGAGAGTAAGGAATTTCTCTTCCACTAAAAGCAGTATACAGAACTTTTGAAATATGGACATTTTTCCGGTAGTCTTTCAGATATGTGTCCTATTTGGAAAAAGTTACTTAATCCATACCACCCTTTCTCAGCAGACTATTATAAAAGGAAGGGACATTTTATTGCTAAATGCTTGAGATGGAAATTTGTCTTGTTTCAATTTTATTCTCTAGAACTATTGTAAAATTTTGTTGGTTTTTGTGGTGTCGACATCAATTTTGGGTTTCCAACTGTCTCCTTGAAATTATAATAGGGTTCCTTAACTATAAAGGGAAAAGACATTCACAGCAAAAACAATGGATCAAAAGAACCTGTATTCAATGATGTTTGCCAGTTGAGTGTTCAGAGTACACATATTTTGCTGTTTGCATCAATTGTAGATGATTTACAGTCTGGCCCAATAGTATGTTTGGAATGAAGAGCTGCCTGTGTAATGTATAGAGCTGGCCTCTGCCTCTGGGTCTGCGCTTCTATCACCAGCTGAGCACTTTACTTACTGAACAAAAGAAGATGAGATAGTTGGTTAATAGTAAAAATCTAGGGTGTATGGTTAAATGTTGCATAACAGCAAACACGTGTTGAAAAAATGCCCAGCAGACGCCAGTGTGAGCTTACTGAACAAGGTTGCATTTAGCCCTCGGCTGTGTCTGATCACTATTAACTTTGATAGGCTAAACTTGATTGTTTAAATCCATAAAAATGCTTTGATGAAGAAAGTGGTTCAGTTATGTGTGGACATAGCTGTTATTTCCTCTCAGCCAAAGGTATTGTTCTCTCTCTCTCCATTGATACTGAAAGACAGGAAATGAAGGGTCTGATAATGGGATGATGGCGCAAAGCTGGCAGTACAAGCAGATGGTGTAATGTTAACAGAAGACATGAGAGATTGGAAGAATCCAACCTTTATTTTGGTGATATATTTTCTATTAAAGAGAATTATCTTTAAACACTACAAAATAAGGTGTTTCTGACTAAGAAGAAGCTGAAAACCAAGAAGGGGAAAATATAGTGCAGTGCGCTTCCAGGGAGTTTAAAGTTTCTTGGCTCAGAGCAGTTGTATACTTGTGAATTTAAACAAATTAAATTGAGTGTACAGAACCATAATGTTTTAAAATTTATAAGCCATCACCTTACTACAATGACTCTGCCTGTCACCCTCCAATCCCTCGGGAAAAAGTACTTTGTTTCTCATGATAGCCATGTGTAATTCTTACTTCCATTTTAGAGATAAACTGAGGCACAGAGAAATTACGTCAATTGTCTCAGGTCCCAAATCAAACAAATGGAGGAACAAACTAGGATTTAAAACCAGGTACTCTGAACCCAGCATCCTCATGCTCAGTACCTATTTTATACCTGCTAAGAAATGCCAGAATTATGGAGCCTGGAAAAACTTTTAATTTTCAAGATAGTAGACAAAGTATATTCTAGCATCAACTTAAGGTTGGTTGAACTAAAATTATAGGCTTTATAATTAAATATTAATAAAAACAGTTAGTGGGAAATGTACGCTTCTGAAGCCAGTGTGAATTTATTGAAAACAAATCATTCCACACTAGCTTAATATTTCTGATAGTATAACTAGGCTCATTAATAAGACCCATGTAGGAGACAAAGCTTATCTGAGATTTTTTTTCCCCTGACAATTCTAAAGGCTTTCATATGCCAAAGACAGATGTGCACAGATTGGGAAATGTATAGCAAGTGATTGGGCAGATATTTGGAGCGTATTGAATCTCCACATGACAATGGATTGGTGATTGTTGTGAGCCTGGATGGCAGTCCCTGCTGCCAGAATTTGCCTTGTTCAATATTAAGTTTCAACCAGAAACTTAAATGTGAGAGGCAAGCCTTAAAAAAAAAAATCAAATCCAGGGCCTGAAACTTAAAATGAGTAATATGAAACTTCATAAGGATCAATATGAAGCTCTGCACCTCATTTTAAATATTCCAAGTACAATTGTCATTACCAAATGGCTAGGATAATGAGAAATATTTGAAAATATTAAATATAAGAAGGAAGACTTAGGGGAATATCACATGACTTCAAACATGTGGAAGATGGTTGTATTGAACATATATTTATTCTGTGTATGTTCAGGAGACAAAAGTGTAATCGGTTAAAACTATATTGAACCTTCCTAATGATACTGTTTTAAAATAAAATGGGTCATCTTTAAGTTCTTTAAAGTCTATAGCATAAGAGGCTAATCTTAAAACCTATATTTCTCAAAAGAAATACAAATGGTCAACAAATACATTAAAAATGTTGCACATCTCTAGAAATTAGTGAAATGCAAATTAAAACTATACCGATATCTCACTCCAGTTGTAGTGGCAATTATCAAGAATATGAACAATAAATGTTGGTAAAGATGTGGGGAAAGGGTATACTTATACATTGTTGGTGGGATTGCAAATTGGTGCAACCACTCTGAAAAGCACTATGGAGATTCCTCAGAAAACTAGGAATGGATCCACCCTTTGACCCAACTATCCCACTCCTTGTTATATATGCAAAGGGTTTAAAATCAATATATTACAGTGATGCAGGTACTTCAATGTTTATGGCACAATTCACAATAGCCAAGCTATATGGCCAACCAAGGAGCTCTTCAACTGAAGAATGGATTAAGAAAATATGGTATAAATACACAAAGGAGTATTACTCAGCCATGTAGAAGGATGACGACGGCATTTGCTGGTAAATGGATGCAACTAGAAGCTATCATGCTAAGTGAAACATGTCAGTCTCAAGAAGTCAAAGGTCAAATGTTTGCACTGATCTGTGAAAACTAATCCAAAATAAAGAAAAGATCAGTAATAGACAAAGGGGAATGATAGACAGAGAGGAGGGTTGAGATCAAGTTCATGTAATGAATTAGATCCAGCTTTCCTGTGTGCCTATATGAATGAGCCACAGTGGATCTCACCATGTACATTAACAAGACACTGATTTAAAACAAACATTAGTAAATCAGGAGAGTATAGAGAAGAGAGCATGAGGGAGCTGAATTAGAGCAAGGCATACTCCCAACTTTCACAATTATATCATTGTGTAGTCTATTGTATATCTAAGAAGAAATAAAAATGGAAAATAACTAAAGACCAAAAAAGAGGCTGGTCTTAGCCAGTGATTAATTCTGCTAATATCTATTGGTTTAGAAATATTAATGGATTCCCTTTGCCGCCTTTCCATGAACCTTTAACATTTGATCTCCTATAGACTTTTTTTCCCTTGGTAGGATATTTTTTTATTTTGGACAATTTATTTTTATTAAGGAGTTTAGACAATCATAGATGCATGTAAGGTAATATGATACACATTTGATTCTAATCCAGTCACCCCTACATTGCCCACCCCATAGTCTCTTGATTCTTCTGTATTTCCCCCATCACAGCTTTTAATGTCCTTTTATATATATACAATATTCTGAATTTTTGAGCATTAAAAGATTGCATAAGTATTATTTGGCTTCTCCTGGGTTGTAAAGAGTATGCCACATTGTTGATTATAAATCCTAAATATTCATTTCTTCCACATAGATGCTCAATGATTCCAAAATTAATAGACTCTTAAATGTCCTTGCTGTTGAAGACATTAGGCCAGAGTACCACCACCTCAGCACTCCTGACATTTTGGACCAAATGATTCTTTTTTCTGAGGGCTGACCTCTGCATTGTAGGGGCTTAGCAGAGTTGTAGACTTTTACCTACTAGCCATAGGAATAGCCCTCCCCTAGCAGTGACAATCAAAAATGTCCCCAGGCAAACATGCCCTGAGGAGCAAAATCACACTGGCTCAATAACCCTTGCTTTAGGGACAGGAATTAAGATTCTCATTAAAATGCAGATGTTAGGTGTCTAAAATAATTGCTGATCACTGATTTTTTTTTTCCAAGCTGGCCTAGTTTGTCATTTAGCATTGTTAGCTATGTCCAGAAGAAACTGAATTTAAGACAAAGTAAATGAAGGCAGTTGTTCTAGCTGCTTGGGCTTCTCTAACAGAATTACAATAAACTGGGTGGCTTAACAGAAATTTATTTCTTACGGTTCCGAAGGCTGGAAAGTCCAAGGCCAAGTTGCTGGCAGATGTAGTGTCTGTTGGGGGACTACTTCCTCGTTAGAGGACCATCTCTTCATTGAGTGCTCACATAGTAGAAAGGGACTTCTATGAGGTCTCTCTTAGGGGCACTAATCCAGCTCCTGAGGGCACTCTCATGACTTAATTACCTCTCGGAGATTCTCCCTGTAAATTTCTATCGCATTGGGTATTACGTTTCAACCTATGATGGGAGGGGGAGGGGACAAACATTCAGCCTACATTCAGCCTATAGCAACTAGGTGCACGGATCAGGTAAGAGCAGAGTATGTGGAACCTAAATCCAGGTGGGATTTCCGGTAGGTATTTTTGTGAAGCCAGGAACAAAGCACTTTTTTCTCATTTAGCGTATATGATATATGGAGCTTCATATAAAAGAATACAAAATGAAGAAAAATTTGATCTTTGCTTTTGGAACTAACAGCATGAGGTCCCTTTGTAGCCTGAGAACTCTTACTTTGTACTTTTCATAGGTCTTTGAAATGTTTCTTAGTAAATCATCTCACAGCTCCTACTTATAAGTTTGTTAAGGAAAGAAAATTGTGCATTGAGTGCTTCCTGCTCTGCCTTAGCTTCTCTCACCCTGTCTTGCCCAAGCTTCAGAAAATATTTATTGAATAAGAGAATGAAAAAATGAAGTGGCATTAGGACTGAACCTTGAATTATAAGAAGATTGGGATGTTACAGCAAGAGGTTTGGGAGGTGGCTGAGGCATGCCAAGCTGGAGGATGGCATGGGAGACTCCAGTGGAGTGCTTTTTGAAGGAGCAGCTTGGTGTACTTGGCTTGTGGTACAAGTGTGGAAGATGGACAGTTGACCGGTTCCACACTGTAAGCTGCGTCAGTGTCAGGCTGGGAGTGGGTCTTACATTAGTAGGCAAGTGAGAGCAACGATATCTGTGCAAATTAATGCTTATCAAATTGCTGTTTTTGGAAGATCCATCTTTCATGATGGTTTGTGGGGTGACTAGGGTATAGAAAACACTAATGTTGATTGGGAAGAAATGATACTGGCCTGACTTAGGGAAATGGAATCATGAGAGGAGGTGGCAGTGGAGCTGTAATGCAGGAGGTTAAACTGGATAGTTAGACGGTAGAGAGTTTTGAGGATGGTTCTGAAGTTTCAAATTTGATAAAAATGGAAATATTAGTTCCATTTCAAAAAGAGAGAGAGAGAAAGGACAGTCATGATGGTTGAGAGGTTGATGACAAAGGTCCTGACAGGCAGTTCGTAGGCGAGAAGACACAGTGATGGATGGAGATTGGCCATGAGCACACAGTTGGCGTCCCAGCACCGTAGTCAGAAGGAAGGAAGTCCATCTTAATATTTGTGGAGAACCAGAAATAACCCAAATAGGTCATTCTTTGTGATAAAGAGCTCATTGTTTTCTGAAATCTAAAACACCCTGTAGGTAACGGGGTAGGAATATGACATCTTGGTTAGTGTTTCTTTGTTCCTTTTTAGCTTTAAAGTATATGTATTATTTTGATAAATGATATCTTCCTCTCGGCCAATGCTTGGGCATTTACCTCTAGTTAGTAAGAAGATGCTTACTTGCCCCCGGACTGACACTTTCCACTGTTGCTGCAGGCTTCTTGGCTGTTGGAGCTGCTCTCTGACTGCATTTCTTGGTGGTTATATCACAGCTATACTCGATTGCCTTCTATTGTTGATGTGTATTTTCCTCTGATCATTTCCAATCATGAATTCCATGAGGATTACTTCGTTTTGTGTCTAAAAACCTTTTTTAAGAGAGAACAACAGAGAAAGAAAGAGAATCAATTTTTATTGAGTTTTTCACATGGCTTTCATTGCTCTCACACTTAATTGTGTATGTGGGTTGCTGGGGTTTGAACCCGGGTACTTGCACATGCCTGGCAAGCGCCGTAACCACCGAGCCACTGCTCTAGCCCCCCCTAAGAACTATTTTGAGTTAATTCTTCCTCCATTCCTTTCTTCCTTCTTCATCATCTAGGTAAATGGACATTTAATTTACTGTCACCTCCCCTTTACTCATTCCATGGAGTTTTGTTTTTTTCCCACAAAACCCATGTAAAGGGATAAAATGCAATTACTTGCATTTTGTATTTGGCAACTTCAACCACCAAGCTTGGTAGTCTTTGTATCTCATTCCAGAGCCCAGCGGAATCTAACCTTTTTCTTCTCTAGAGTTGGTAACATGTGTTGACTGCCCCAGCTAGCGGAGAACATCTCCTCTGAGGTATAAAGTTCTGCAACTTTCTACGTTTATCATAATGATGTATGATGTGTATGTATGTATATGAATGTGCATGTATATATGTATGTGTATATACGTGTGTATGTGTGTGTAAGTGTGTGCACATGCATTCGCGTGTCTTTTTATGTGTGTGCCATGTGCGTGCATGGGTATGCATGTGTGTGTGAATGCATGTGTGTGTGCATATGCTCATGTGTGTGCATTTACATGTGTATATCTGCTATTGAAGTTTAAGCTCCTTAGGAATAGGGATGTACCTGCCCTGCCCTGCCCAAATTGTTTAGCATGCTGAAGCAATATGGTGTTAGAATAATGAGTCCCCTAAAAAAGGAACAGTGGGAATTCAGGTTTTTTTTTTTAATATTAATCTTTCTTGAAACAAGTCAGTTGGTTGATGCCAAAGCATGCAGGCATAGCAATGCTAAGGAGGACTAAAATAACGTGACCTGAGTTTTAGACTATTGAGAGAAGTGGAAGGACCTCACATATTTCAAAATACCTTCCATGAATTTTGTCTTAGTGAACTAGTGATTCTTAAAAACACATGCATCAAAATCATCCAGATAGCTTATTAAAATACAGATTGCTAAGACCCATTCTCAAAATTTTTGATCTGGTAGATATAAAGGAAGAACCAAGCATTTGCACCTCTGGCTCCCAAGCATGCTGATAGCTGGTGCAGGGATCACATTTTGAGAACCACTGCTTTCCATGAGTGTTGTAGGTTTCTCATTAGCTGTTTCTGTCAAGTTAATACACCGCACCTCTTTTGCATTGCTAGTTGATAAAGAATGCATGTAAAAATACCAATTACCAGGTGTGCTGCTCAGTAGGTAGCCAGTGAATTGAAACTTTATCATTGCTAATAAGATCTGCCATACATATGTTTGTATGCATTTATAGAGATTTATTAACTCCCTCATGCTTGCTAGAAAATGGATATAGAATAGTGAGCAAAATAGTGTCCTCACAGAGCCTCCACTGTATGGAGGGAAAAGAATAGTAAGTAGGCAGTTCTAAAACTTGAAAGATATCGTTCCCATCCCTATTGTGTCCCAGGATCTCTGATCTTGGACATGCTTCTCACTTGACCCATCTGCGGTGTAATGATAATAGTACTTGTGTAGTGGCCATGAATTAAGTGAGGTGTCATATGGATAAGTGCTGTGCTATTCGTTGCTACTCAGATGTGATATACAAGCTGAAGAAATAAGAATATCATGAGAATATGAAGAGAGAAAATTGTGCAATGATGGTGTTCAGGCACGTTCCAGACACATCCAATGCCTAGGCGCCCTTGATGTCCAGATTGTTGCATGTGGCACTGAAGCCTCCTTTATTAGGAGGTGTGAATTGAGTCTGTAGTTATTTTATTGTGAAGGGCAGGGGTGACTGTCTTTCTCAACTGTCACGTAGGAGCTCTGGATTTATCAGGCACTTGGAGACTTATTTATCCACAGAGCTATATATTCAAAACCGGAAGGTGTGACTGAATAAATGAAAGCGAGCTTCTGATAGTTAAAAGATGATTTGACAATTTATTTTCTATTTGCTTTCCTAAAGGCTTAGTGAATGTATGTGGAAGGAAATGTTTTTATTTTTCACATCAGAAGAAAAATCTGACTCGAGGACAGTTTGTTTAGGTAGAAATTGTTACTCCTGTGGTGAGCACCTTGGTTTTAATCCCTTTCCTAAGGTGCTGCGTATCGCAGCATGTGAGTAAGCACCTTAGTGAGCTGTAGCTTCTCCTCCAGGAATCGCCATCTGCACCGTTGGTAGTACAGACGTGTTTCCACCATTCTCCCAGATTCAAGCTTGAATGTGTTTTGCCTTGGCCCCCTCAATGCTTTTGGTGTGGGATCTTTTTCCATGGACAGAATGAGAAGAAAGCAGGATACAAGGACTGAGCGCTTGCCCGGGGATGCGTGGTCTGAGTGCTGCTTCTCAGTCTGGCAGTCTGCCCCCTGCACCAGTCCCCTGCTGTTTGGTCACTCTTTTTTTTTTTTTAATGCTACCACGAACAAAAGACCTGACAGGAACAATTTTAAAGGAGGAAAAGTTTATTTGGTCCTGGTTTCAGAGGTCTCAGTCCAGATGGCTGACCGCTTTACTCTGGACTGGAGGTGAGGCAGAACATCATGGCAGAAAGCTGGGGAGGATGGCAGCTGAGGACCTGGCCTCTGGGGGAGAGGGAGAGACGGAGAGGGCGCTCTCATGTGTGTTGATGTGGAATCCTGTGCCAGAGCACACCAGGGGCAAAATATAAACCCCAAAGGCATGCCTCTACTGATCTGCCGCCTCCGGCCATAGCCTATCTGCCTACAGTTACTACCCAATTAATCAGTTTGAGTGGGTTAATGCACTGATGAGGTTAAGACTCTCATAACCTAATCATTTCACCCCTTCTAAGCTTTCTAGCATTGTCTCACACATGAGCTTTTGGGGGATACCTTGTAGCCAAACCATAACACGTAAAGTGTTAGCACCTTCCGTGATGTGGTGGGAGTTGAGGACCATGAACCACGTCACTTCTTGCAAAAGCAAAGCCTGAGAGGTCATCAACTTTAGCTGTTGAAATCTGCAAATTCTTTTGAATTAAAAGGAGGTAGCTACTTGCTTTCTACATAGAGCGTAAGTGGGTCAAGAAGAGATAGTACTAAGGTAACATATATAATGTCAAATGCTGCATGTCACGGTGGAGGGGTGAGGCTCAGAAAACAGATTCGGGATCCCGGCAGGAGGAAGAAGATGCTAGACACAGTTGGGACAGTATACATGTTTACTAGGGATGGTGAGAGCCCTTAGCCAGCCCCCAGCTTCAGTTTTAGCCCTCAGTGAGTTCCATTTTGGTCCCCTCTCACCCATTCACTCTCTCTCCCTTCTTCGGAGTCTTTTTCATATATAGTTTGAAAGAAGGCCACTAACAGATTAGGTCAGTGGAACATACTTAAAGTTAATGTTTATGACTCAGCATATACACACCGAATCAGAGCGTGTCTGGCCTTGGCTGACCATGAGACAGCAGATTCCCAGCCCTGGCTGCACACTAAAAGCATCACATAGCCCACTGGCAGTCTGGTGAGAAAACCTAACTGTCGTTATTTTGGACCTGCCCCAGCACCTTGAAGTGCAAGTTGATATGTATCAGAAGGGATTATGAATGGAGGCGAGAAAGTGTCAGGTACAACTCCACACAATTCAGAGACTTTCTTTCTGTGCTGTCATTTCTTGCCTCTTGTCTTTGACTACAGGAATTTGATCAAGTTTTGATTGTGCGGGTTGTGTATCTTCTCCAGGCCACAGATTCTAGAACCAGGAGATCTGTGTTGGAATTCAAGTTCCACCATTTATCAACTTGGTTTTATTTCTCTAAAATGGAAATGAAAGGTACCTTTGAGAGTGTTGCTGTCTGTGTCAGAGTTCTCCAGAGAAACAGAACCAATAGAGATTTATTTTAAGGAATTGGCTCATGTGATTGTGGATCCTGGCAAGTCTGAAAGCTGCAGGGCAGGCTGGAAACTCAGGCAGGCATTAGTAGTGCAATCTGGAGACAGAATTTGTTCTTAAGAAAACCACAGTTTTTGGTCTTAAGGCCTTCAACAAATTGGATAAGCCCACTTGCATTATCACTGGTAATGTGGTAATGTGCTTGAAGTCAGTTACAGATGTCAGTGTGTGTCTTGCCAAAAAAAAAAAAAATGCTTTTACAGCAAGACGTACCTTAGCTACTGTTTGGTTAAATATCTACTATGGCATAGCCAAGTTGACATATGAAAGCATTACACAGGCATTTTACTAATGGCTACTATTTATGTATTCATTGAACTTGGCTCGCAGATTATTTCATTTAACTGATGGAAACTGCGGGAGATGTTAGAATCCGAGGTACACTCATGGCAGCCTGCCTGTGCCTGGGTCAGAGTCCTATCACAAAAGTTTTCAGATTCAAATCAGAAGAGATTGGTTTTATGTCAAAGCCCCAGGCTTTACTTGGACCTGTGACCATGAACCCCACCCTGTTTAGGAGCACAGAGCCCACCCTAGAGAGTGGTGATGTTGGGTACAGAGAAGGGTAACCTTGAATGGTTCCCACCATCTTCCCCTTCTGCAGCTTGGCCTTAGTAACTGATTTTTTTCTTCTTTCCTTAAGCAACTGTGAGTTGGGTTTCTGTCAAGTGCTGGCAGGGTTCAGCATGATGCTGTGATCGTTCTATTATAATGACAGATAACAACCAACTATGGACTCTCACTACTTTTGAACCACATAACTTACCCCCTCCCCCATGCTCCATGTACATCTGGGTCAGTGGTAAGTTCTGGTCTCTGTCATCTTCACTCAAAACAGTCTGCTTTCTGAAGTACAGTAATTCCCACAGCAGAGGGATAGGAACATGGGAGATCTTGTACCCACTTTTGTTTGTTTTGGTACTAGGGATTGAACCAAGGAGTGCTTGACCATTGACCCACATTCCCAACCCTTGTTATTTTATTCTATTATTTTTTTAAATTTTGAGACAAGTTCTTGCTAAGTTGGGCCTTGCTAAGTTGCCGAGGCTGGCTTTGAACTTGCAGTCCTCCTGCCTCAGCCTCCTGGTACCACAGTGCACGGCTGTACTGATTTTTTTTTTTTTTTTTTAAAGAGAGAGGGACAGTGAGAGAGACAGAGAAAGAGAGAAACAACTTTATTTAGTTTTTCACATGGCCTTAGTTGCTGTAACACTTAGTTGTGTACGTGGTGCTGGGGTTTGAACCTGGGTCCTCGTGCTTGCCAGGCAAGCGCCAAAACTGCTGAGCCACTGCTCCAGCCCTGATTCTTAAATGCTTCTCTTCGGAGCAACATGAATCATTTCTGCTTATGTTTCCTTGGCCAAAGCAAATCAGCAAAAGTTTAAGAAACCAGGAAAGTGCAGTCCTATCACATGCTCCAAAAGAGGAAAAGCAGGAAAATGATGAACATCACTAATGAATATTGAATAGTTGATACAAATTGTCACTCAGATGAATTCTTTGGATGTGTTTGTTGGTAAAGGGTAACAATAGATATTATGAGATTCTAAATTTGATTTCAAAATTAGTAACTTTTCCATCTTTTGCCATGATTTTTATTCATATCTAAAATATTTTTCTTTGAGATAATATGTAATTTCCCTAATTTTTTTCTAATAGATTCTCCTTTCCCCCACCCTATTCTTAGGTTTTTCATAGCTCTAAAGTTTATTTTTCTATGGGATTAAAATTAGAAAGTCATTTAAAAAAAAAGAGAGAGAAGGACAGAGAGAGAGAGAATCAATTTTTTTAAATTGAGCTTTTCACATGGCTTTCCTTGCTCCGACACTTAGTTGTGTACGTTGGTGCTAGGGTTTGAACCCGTGTACTTGCACATGCTGGGCAAGCGCTGTAATCGCTGAGCCACTGCTTCAGCCCCAGAAATCCAATTTTATTTATATAGAGAGAACAAATTTTCCGAATGCCCTTTATAAAAGTCAGTTTTCTCCTTTGAAACATAAGGCCTCTCCAATACATATCAAGTTACCATATTTACTTGGGAACATAGAGAATTTTGATTTTCTTTGCAATGTTCTATTTTATACTAAAAAAATCTAGAAAAAATAAGGTAAGCTGAGATTGTGTTGTGAATGCATTAATGTTCACTGTAGTAGTAATTCTTTGTAATTTTTAACATATTTTTCCAAATGTATATGTTCTGCTGAAACATTTTTTCTTTTTGAACTTTTGTAGCTGCTATAGAAAAATCTCAACACAAAATAATTTTTCTTATCAAATATTTTCCCCTATTCTGTTTTACTTTAAAATATGCTCAGTACAGAAGTATTCTAGTTAAATAGAAACAAGTGGGTGCTTCTGAGATTCTTCTTGAAAAGAGACTGACCCCAGTTCATGCTCTGTCTATTCTTGGTGCTCAGAATATGCTGGTGGAAGGGACTACAGTCCTATTTTCTTATTTCATAGGTGGTTATGATTTTGAAAAGTGATAACATCATGTTCTTGCTTCAGGTAATAAAGATTACGTTATGGAAAAAGCCCAAGAACTGAATGTTGACCTTGGAAATTATTCTGAGGGAATGTATTAGAAAAACACATTACCATCTTGCTTTGTTTAATCCATTAGCTAAAATTTCATTTCATTTTGTAAAACACTGCTGCTGTTCTTGCTCATGCTTTAAGCAAATTATTTGGGGCTGGTTAAGAAAGGAAATGCTGAAGAGTGAAACGGGTATAACTTTCATACCTAGTGAATTCCTTATAACTGAATAGCCTTTTCCTGACATCAGGAGTGGGGTTCTGGTATTAGAGGTAAGTGGGAAAACCTTGGTGGTCTGCAGTTGGTGGGTAGTATTAATCTCCTTCCATGCTGAAGGAATGTTGGCTGTGACCTTATGATTTAATCCAGTATGGATTAAATTTAAGGGTGGCGACTTACCATATTCTTCTTGGTACTTGGTGTTGCTGGAAATGAGGGCGTCATGAAGCCAGATGGAGTACACCGATAGTCTGGTTTTTGGTAGAACAAAGCAGGAGAATGTGAGCAGGTCAGTTGAAAGGGAGGACTTTTACACCAGAGTGCAAGAACTCGGGGCTGCGGTGGCAAACGGGAGCTGCGTCCCACGCTTCGGCAGGACTTTCTCTTTCACTTGGCTTTCTAAAGATGACAAGGGTGAAGTTAATGGCACAAACAGAAAGGGTCACCCTTGGAACATTTACCAGGAGAAACAAAATATTTCAGTGTAGAATTTGAGAGTAGACAAGTGGCAAGAGATAAAATCAGAGGTCAGCAAGAAGCGGTCAGTGCAGGTCCATTTAATCTTGAGCAGTTTGGATTTTATTCTGAAGGTCATTCAAGGGCTTCAAACGGGCGAGTGAAAGAATTGGGTAAAGGGTCGAAAATCTGCTCTTGTCCATTTGAAAAATGGATGGAGAGGGAGCAAGGTTGGAGGTAAGGACCCCTGTTAAGAGGCGTCACAGCATCCTAGGGGATGATGGAGTGAGGAAAGGGAACTGGGGGACTGACTGTATTCAAGATTGAGATAAGGAGTGTCTCCAGGTAGGCTTCATGTTCAGCTGCCTGTGTGTGTGGGGGGCGGGGGAGCTGGAGGTGGAGAGGATTCAAGGAAAATGCCAAAGCCAACAAATGTGTGAAAATGGTCCACGTCACTAATCATGAAGGCAAGGCAGATCACCTCATTTCTCTAGGTTAGACTGTCTATTCATTAAAAGACCAGAATTAAGAAATGCTGGCTAGGATACAGAGAAAAGGGAGTTCTCATAAACGGTTTGTGGAAATGTAAATTAGTACAGTTATTATGGAAAACAGGACAGGGGTTCTTAAAAAAAATAGAACTATCATATGATCCAGCTGTCACACAGAGAGGTATATATCCAAAGGAAATGGAATTATTACATCAAAAAGATACCCGAATTCCCATGTTTACTGCAGTGCTCAGCACAAAAGCTGAGATAATAGAAACAACCCAAGTGTACATGCACAGATGAAGAAAATGTGAATGTACTCAGTGGAGTATTATCTGGCTGAGAAAAAGAATGAAAAGCTGTCATGTGTGGCAAGACGGTTAGAACTGAAGGACATGTTAAATGAAATAAGCCAGATACAGTAAGACAAATACCACATGCTCTCATTCATTTGTGCAAGCTGAAAAAATTGATGTTATAGAAGTATAAAGAAGAAGAGTGATCATTGAAGGGTTAGAAGGGCGGGGAATGGAAGGTTGGATAATGAATACCAAATACAATTGGATAGGAGCAATTACTTCTAACATTCTGTAGCACATCAGGGTAACTATCTACAACAATTTCTTATGTTTCAAAATAAGTGGGGAAAATCCAGTTTTCCAACCCACAGAAATGATATATGTTTGAGGAGATGGAAATGCTAATTCGGCTGGTAGGATTAATACATAGTGTATACATGCATTAAATCGTTGCACTGTACCCTATAAATATGTACACACATTTTGTGTCAATTAAACAGAATTATGCCACAGACGGCAGAAGCCAGTGAGTGGCATGCTGCTTCTCAGAAGAAACCTGTCCCTTGGTAATTATTCCCTGAGTTAAGGAGCAGGTGTTAGGCAAAGTAATTTTGTTTCTAACTTAGTAACACTCTGACAACTCACTGTTGAATTCCATCTTTTAAACTCATGCGCTTTACAGTAACGCCTTATTTCTCATTTTAAGCAAAGGCAATCATTGCAATTTAGTAAGCAAAAACTAGTGACGTTTCTGCTATTGCCATCTAGTGGCCACTGTGACTTACGCTTTTCATTTAATTTTGTGCTAAAGATTTCATCTCTTAAATTATCATTCTGAAAGAGAAGGCTATACTATGGAAAAGTTAACTATTAGAAATTCAGCTTTTTTAAAAATGCAGAAATTAATTCCAAGGGTACCTGTCATGGGAAGTGTTAGAGTATTACTGATATAAAGATACGATTCCATTTTTGTAGCTCGAGTTCTATAGTTTTCTTAGAGGAGGACTTGAAGCAACTTACTTTCGCAGCTTTGAGGACATTCAGCAAGAAATTCAGCAATAATCAGAATTTATCCATATCGTGTCAAGTGAGAGACTATCCCCTACTGGCAAACACATGGAAAATGCAGAAAAGGATCTTTAACTATCAGTGTGCAGTACCTACCGATTTACTTAGGTATGTGTCTAGGAATTAACGTTGCTACATTCTGGGGGACACAGATGAAGAACAGAACACGGATTTACCCCTGGACATGTAACTGTAGTGGACAAAGGTTGCAAAATAGACCATTTCCACCCCTCTCTGAATCCAACCTACACACATACACACACATGAGATGCTGGCCAATAGTTTAATAGTTTGAGATTGAGTATCTGGAATAGTTTTTCCTGTTCCTGGTGGGAGTCACTGGTCAAATACTAACTGTAAAGTCCTTAATGTCAAAGGATGTGTTCTTTTTATACCTCTTAGGTCTGCCTCACAATCTCAGAGAAAAAAAAAAAGGAAAATTAGAAGTCTCATGAAATCACTCCCAATCATGGAAAAGTGCTATAAAAAATTTAGAAGGATCTGTGAGCCCGGATCCTTGTGGTTTATGAGTCTATAACCTATGAGGGAGTGGCATGGGGACAGATGAGACATCAGAGCTACATCTGTTCTTAGACTAGCTGTGTAACAGAAGGTCAAGGAGGCCTGAGAGGGTACTGAGACCTACATCAGCTTCGAGCGTCTGTGCTGGAGTTCCATGGAGTGGGATAGAAACATCACATCCATATTCTGAAACCTTCAATGCTAAGGGAAACTGTAGAACCTGAAGGCAGGGATAGGAAGTGTGCTACTTATTTATATAGGATGTCGCTTTACATGTGATAAAAACATGCGCTTTTCTAAACCTGTTCCTAAGGAGGCATAAATATAGAGATTTAGTGAATCTTATCTTTAATGGTATATTGTTGTACCCATGCTTTAAAATGCTTTACAATTATTAGACAAAAGCACTTTAAAGCACTGTGGGATCTATTTTTCTCAAGCCCTGCACCCTGCCTGCAAGCAGTAGGAGACTAGCTTATTCATCCCAGTGTCTCCCAGGCCTTGGTGCAGAATTGGCGTTGTGGTTAAAAAACAAGAGGTGTCAAGGTATCAGCATGTTTCTTTTATATTTTCTAAATATTTAATGATGGATTAATTAATCAACAATTGACCATCATAATAAACTAATGATGAGTTCTGTCTTGTTACCATATATACCATGACCCTTAGTGGCTTTGTAAACTTGGACAAGGACTGTGCATGTGAGCACCCCTGGATTCAATTTCCTATTACCAAAAAAAATAAAAATAAAAGTATATGTGGACAAATTAGTTCATGCTTAGGGTCTTCAGTCTCTTATCTGTGAAGCAGAAAACTTCAACGCAGCCATGTCAAGAGTCCTATCCCGCTCCAACTCTAGCAGCTGAGACTGTTCTCTTGTTCCCCTTCCCTGTACCTCTTCATTGCTTTTGCAGTGAAGCCCCCCAAATATTCCTGCATTCTCAATTCAATCTCCATGTTTTCATAAATGCTCCCTAACTATGCTTCCAGCTTCTTGTCTAATTTTAGACATCAGAAACTATTTTTTCCATTTCATAATTTAACTTGCAGAGAAAGTCATGAGTATATATAAAGAGGTTTATTTTGCTTAATAAAGGTGAAATATTCTAAAGTTTGTGGTACATACGTTTCTTTAGCCAAAATATTACCATGGACTTTTAGGTTGTGTGTACTCTTTATCATAAATGCTCAATTATCATATTGCATGTATAGTTTTAGAATTGCTAGATCAGGATGCACTTTCAAAATTTGGAAACACAGTGCCAAACTGTGCAGCATTGTTCAAGAGCCATTCCTTTTGTCCTGTGAACGTCCCTGTGTATTTTTCTGCTGGTTTGGTCTGGTGATTTTTACTTTATTTTTTATTCATGCTATATCTTCCAAAGAAAAGCAAAATACATGCATGATAAATAAAGCAAATTAACAACCCTGAAGCAAAGATGATAGAAACATCAAGCTGCTAAAATATATACTATGATTTTTCTGTAATCACTTTAAATTATTGGAGTCTGCAGTCCCTCTTAATTAACTTAAAACCCTAATGGATATATGTATATAAAGCTAGAGTTCTGTCATAGTAAAACCTGTGATTCATAGGAGTTAAGATGAACCCATTTATATTAAGTATATACTCAGATTGATTAATATACGCCTGAAAGGAATATGTAATCTTCCAGTTATCAGGAATATGATACTATATACTAAAACCAGATTGTCAAAACTGGTGTATCATAAAAGTGTTTCTGGTGACAAAATCTTGCACACTCACAGAATGGTAACTCTTTGAGATAATGAATGTGTTAATTTGCTTGACTTCTGTTCCACCAGATGTTGGTCAAGACATCAGGTTGTGCACCTTAAATTATGTAATATGAGATAAAGTTATTCTGGCACAGAGGACTCCACTTACATAACTAGACATCCCTGTCCAAGAAACGATTTTTTTCTCTCATTTGAGAAAGTTTCAAATGCTCTTGAGACAGTCATCCTGTATTTGAATTGTTTTGCTATATATGCAGTTTTAACATTGAGGAAATTTACTGAAAAAGCAGTTCCAGTACAGCAGTGTCTGACTCAGCAGCTCAATATTCTTTTGGTAAGGGCTGACTTCAAAAGCATGTGACCTGTCGCTCAGCTCCCCACCCTCAGGGGTCCTATTCTTCATGTGTTTTCTGTTATTGCTGTCTTGAAATTCCTAATCATTTTTGAACAAAGGGTTCCACAAATTATGCTACAAGCCCTCCCTTTAGTATAGCTTTCAGGATCAAACTGTATTTATTAGAAGATATTCTTGAGTCGGTATTAATCCTAAATAAAATAGAAATTTTCCATTTGAAACAATATGAATACGTCTATTTTGTTTGAAACCAGTAGCTAATGAATGAAAATTGCAAGTGAGATCTGCATCCCTACAGAAACTGTGGGAATAAGCTCCATGCATCTCAGAGACTTCATCAGAAAATGTCTTCAGGGGGTGCCATGCCCAATGCTTATCACTCTGTGAAAGCGATGGGCATGGGGTCCCATGATGAAGTTTCCCTTCATTGGATGACTGTGGGCATGACAGTCTGGGTGATGGACTCAGAACTCTTGTCTATTGATGCATCAGTTGGGAGAGGTGGGAGGCAGGATGATGCCCTCCTGTGAGCCTTTTGGGTAAAGGGAGGTCATTAGCTCATGCTGAACTAGGTAGGAGCTTCTTGGGCCACTCTCTCCTGGTGTAATTCATCTCCCTGTGGTGACACTATCTCAAAGGACTGCTCTTCTGGGTGAATTGGAGAGCAAGGTGATGCTGTGAGACCGTCTTGTTGGTGGGATGTGATGAAGGAGGTTCAGAGGGAGGAAGGTCAGCCAGGAGCAGGAGGCCAGGAGCTGTCCCCGATTTGGAGGCTGTTAAGGCTCAACAGCAGGTGCCCAGGTGAGAACTGCCTCTACTTTTTGTCTGTAGAACCACAAAGAAATTGAAAACTAATCATGTTTTACTCAAATATCTCTTGAAGAACTTATGTAAGTTCAAGTCGTACATTTTTGCAGTTTTTTTTTAGCATTTTAGCACATTTCCATGTGTTTGGCTACCTGTTTTTTATTGTACTTTTTCATCTTTATAGATCTTTTAGACATTTTTTTCCAAGTAGGATGTGAAGTAGATAGTATCTTTGAACTTCATGTCTGAAAATCTTCCAATTTCCCCCGACACATTTGATGTATAAAGGCACATTCATGGAACTGTAAGATCATTTTCTGTGCTTCCCCCCTTGTCAAGGATCTTAAAGTGACTGCTCTTTTTAATTTCTAATTTTACTGGTGAGAAATCTAATATTAGTCAAATTCTTTTTGCTTTTTCTCCTCTGAAATCCTTATTTTTTCTTTGAAGTCTCAACATGTTTATTTATGAGCCTTTTCATTCATTCTGAACTCTTTCATGTTTTCAGAGTCTCTTCAGCTAGGGATTCATTACGTTTCTCTTTATTTTCTCATTTGCACCGGTGCCATATTCCCTCAAATACTTCTTAAAAGGTGGCTAAACTTTCCATGTCTTCCATTTCTCCTAATATTTGTTTTCCCAATTGATGCTGTGTTTCACTTATCATTAAATTTATTCAGCTTTGTTTTTTAGATCATTAGTGTGACCTTGAATTTGGCATTTGGTATTTCCACTTATATTTTAATTTTAGCAAAGTAGTTTAAACCGCATGGAATGTTTTCCTCAGATGTCTCATTTTTCTTGATAGCACATTCCTGTTTTATAAATGCAACATTCTTTCCAGTCCTACTGGTGGTCCCACTTTTTGTAGTTTTCTAATAAAGCTGTTTCTTCTTGACTTAAATGTTTAAGAGGACACAGAGAGAGAAAATCAATTTTTATTGAGTTTTTCACATGGCTTTTGTTGCTCTGACACTTAATTGTGTATGTGGGTGCTGGGGTTTGAACCCATGTACTTGTGCATACTGGGCAAGCGCCGTAACCGCCAAGCCACTGCTCCAGCCCCTACGTTTCCTCTTTATGTATATACACTTGCATAATTTTTTCTGGCAATTTTTGGTTACCAATTTATATACATGAATGAATGATGAGGTTACTTATGATAGGAAGCTTGTTTGACAGCTTGTTTAGAGGTTATATCAGGGAAGCATAGCTCATATACCCTTGACCACAGAATGGCCCACTTGTATCTGGGAAGGTGGACCTCAAATGACTGAATGTGTGGCTTTGAGGGAGGTGTACATGGAATGGCTAAGGAGGAAGAGGACACCCACCTGGCCAGCCAGATCAGCTCAATCAGCCTGAGGACTACATGGTCTCCTTGTGAATCTGTGGTCTGAATTTGGGGTTGAAGAGAAACATTTTGGACAAATTATACAAGCATATGTCACATATTTCACATAAAAATCATCTTGAAAATAGGCCGGCATGATTATTCATTATATCGGCACAAGATGGATTTGCCGAACGATTCTGAATCTAAGTCACTTTCCGGTTTGCTAGCTGCAGTGAACTTGGACTCAGTAGGGGTTTGCCAAAACTCTCTGCTGTTTATTGCCCATTGAGAAATCTTAGTATTAAACGCAAGCTGTCTGTTTTTATCAACACATACAGAATGCATCAAAACTTCATATAAAGTGTGTATGCAAAGTTTAGCATATACCTTTTGTGAGTAGGGTTATTTAGTGTCTGTAAATTAACATTTTATCTGCAATTATTGGTGAAATCAATCTTTTAATGAGCTATAGGAAATAATTGATGTCAGCATACCACTGCTAATTTATGTATTAATTTTTGTGAATGCCTTATGCTGTGACTTTTAATTAAATGCATTAGAGCTACATGACTTCTCAGTTGCCCTTTTTGTACATCGTTACCCTGCATACTTGGGTAATTAAAGGAATTTGGAGAGGAAATCCAGAAATCAACACCATCAGCCAAAAAGCAGGGGTATCTTTCTCTCTTGTTCGCTGTCTACAGCACACAGTGCCCGATTCTTGGTGGATGGTCGATAAACATTTGTTAAACTAATACATGAATCAATCATTCTGAAGGAAAGCATTAACAAAGTAATTTAAAAATTACTATGGGCCCTACCTATCTCATATAACTGCTACTTGATAGCTCCCTTAATCATGCCCAAGTTGGAACTCTCACTCTTCCACCTGAAACTGTCCCATGTTGTAGTGAGTGCAACCAACATCAGCCCTGTGATTCAGCCCCAACACCTAGGCAGTTTCATTCTTCAGGCTCCTCTCTGCCTAGGTCAGGGCTACTTCTGAAATTTGTACAGGGTGAAGCCACTGTTTTCCACCCTGATTTGTACCACCATTATCAGTAGATATCTCTGAACGGTTCTTCTGCTTTCTCTCTTGACCTTCACATAGTGTTCAGGACACAGATTTTATTTTATTTTGTTTATTTATTTTTTTACCAATCACAGGTTTAATAAGTTTGCCCCTTTAGTTCCTATTTGCAGCACCCAATATTCCTTTGAAATACCAGTCAGACCCGGCAGTGACCAACAGTAAATTTCCACCCTCCAGAGTTGAAAAGTTCAGGTTCTCTGAGCATTCTGTGTTAAGGTGGTACTTGTCCAGAACTGGTATCTCCCCATAGCTGGGGAGTTTTAACGTACCAGTGGGAAAAAACTTTTTCCCCTTCAAGGGGAAGAAAGAAAAAAAAAATCACTCCTCAAACCTCAGCCAATCTGGCTGTGAGGTCTGTCATTCTGTCCCATCTCTTCAGGACCTTTTTTTTTTTCTTTTCCCCTTTTCTTTTACTTTTTTGTAGTAGAGCAAGGGATCAAAACCTAATCTGAGTTACAAGGAACAAGACTGATGGCTATAAAGGGATTTAAACAAGGAGTAACTGAGGTATTCCTTCACCTCCCACATCCAATGTATGTGCTTCACAGAAAAACAAAATAACAAATCCACAAAATACAACAGCTAGAATTACAAAATCCATTCATCCAAGGATACTGGAAGGCAGGAAGGAGAAGTGGGAGGGTAAATGGCATAGGGAGAAAAGCAAAGTATTCAAATCAGTCCAGGCACAGGGGCTGGCAAACGCTAGAAAATAGCTGCAGAAAACCCTGTGGTCCTTTCAGACTCACGGTGGTATTAAAAATCCACGCTGGTGTCAGGAAGATTCTGTCTCACGTGTACCAGAGACAAAAGTTGTCATTTCTCAAAGAGAAGGAAAAATGCTGAGGGCCCTTGGCAGAGCAGGTCTTGCCTTCCCTAGCCAGGGTAGGACAGAGAAAAGAGCTGCCACAGACTCCTTCCAATCCATTCATGCCCTCAGGGGCCTGCAGCAGACTTCAGTTTGGCAGGAGGTGGAAGTGGTGAAGGGAGCTTCTCTGCATAGGTTGAGCTGCTCAGGGCAGACTGCAAGTAAACTGTCTTGTGGAAGAGTCTGTTGCTTAAGAAGACCACCAAGGAGAACAGGCGCAACTGAAAAAGGTATGGTTTTCCAGGGGTCTTTGCTTCATTAGCACTGATGATGAATAAAGGAAAGAGGATAGAGCAGAGGCAGCCACTGATAATGTATGAGGACTACATTGCTGTAAGGAAAGCCAAGGGCAAGCCAAATCCAAAGTAGTAAGGCCAATTCCTTTCTATGTTTGACAATCGCTGGTGCATTTCAATTCCTTCACTGAACCAACGACATTCAAAGCAGTACGGTGAGTAGAGAAGAGAAATATGCAGCCAACTGACCAGCTGACCAACAAGATGGATGGGAAGAGACACACCAACATCCCCTGGATAAGGAAAAGAGCCTGCGGCAGGAGGCTGAAGAGGACGTAGGCGATTATCTTGCTGACACTAGGGAATGGATGAGGCTTCCTCCCTGACACTTCAAATGCTAGCTCAGCAATATCTTGAAACCAAATGGCGTTCACAACTTTGCTAGGCACAAACAGGGGAAGCACCCAAAGAGCCCTGAAAATGGACGTGAGGAAGAATTCCAGCCACTACCAAGCATCTCCATGTAGTGATGGATCACCAAAAATTTGGGCTGGTACTGACTGAAGCACAGGAATAAACACATGGTAAAACAAGAGGATACTGAACCAGAATACTCCACCATTCCACGCACAGCACTGGAAAATTCTGCTAACAATACTGGCCCACTTTCTTGCTTCTGCTCTATAGTCTGGGCTCTCCTCTGCGCCAGGACGCTACTTGCCCTTCTTCAACGTAGCCCCTCTTCAACGTTGCCCCTCTCTCTTCTGCTGAATTCAGGCATCTAGCTTTGAGATGGTACAAATGCTCCAGATGGAGTCTTTGATTCCCCTGCCAAGGTCCTGGACAAAGGTTTTGACACTGTCAGCAATCTCTTCACCACCTAGACTGTCAGCTACAGAGAGAGAGAAGCACCCCCAAATCTCTCATCATGAAGGACCAGCAGCTTCCTCGCCCACCGTGGGGCCCTCTCATGGGCCTCTCTGCTCCCTGCCCCCAGGTCACAGATTTTAAAAGGGTAAATCAATGTCACTCCCTTTGTTAACACTGTTCATTGGCTTTGCAGTGTGTTCAAAGTAATAATCAGATTCAGCATCTGGGCAGGGAGACTGCAAGGTCAAGCTTCTCCTACCTCTTCAACTCTTGTGCTCTTGCATCCTTTCATTCATCTTGACAGCTCCTTAGACTGTACCAAGCTCTTGGATGCCCTGGAGTCTTTGCATTTATTATTCCTCTGTCTGAAATGCTGGCTTTTTGAATGTCTGATTCTAGTTTTATCCTCAGGTCTTAGATAAGATATTACCCCGTGGAGGCTTTCTTATTCACCCTATGTAATTTATTTCACCCCTATTTTCTATAATACATTACTCTGCCATTTTTCTCATAAAACTTTCCATAATATATATTTATCTTCTTTTTTAATTGGATTATTTGTTTAAAGCCTGCCTCCTCTTAAGAGCATAAGCTCTCTAAATCCTGGTCAAGATTAGTATGGTTCTGGTATGTGGTATGAAAGCAAGTATCAAGGGAAACTTCTATAGGGTCTGAGCATATTATCATAAGAGATGAACTGCAGGTTGGAACAGTTAGCATGTGGTCTTGAATGCCATGAAGTAGGGGCAGGCAATATGAAACTATAAAAGGTTTTTATAAAATTTACTGATGTTATCTACTCATTCATTCATTCTTTCATTTAGGTAATTTGCCAGGAACTGTTTGATCTTGGGAAACAAAGATGGCTAAGACATGTTTTCTGACCTTAACTCTACAGAGAGCAGCCCTGAGAGTGGGATGAGTGTCATCTAGAATTGCATTTGCAATTGTAGTCTAAAGCTTACAAGGGAGGAACAGAGAAAGTGACTCTAGTTCTGCTTCATAACTTGAAGCTCAGTTTTATCACTGCTGTTCTTTTCTTAAATTGCAGTTTTACTATGATTGGTTTATTTGTGGATTTTCTTTTCAAACTTCCCTTACTTGTGACTCTTTAGTGTTTTAGATCTATGGATGGATGTCTTTCACAATTTTGGAAAATTCTCTAGTATATCTTAAAATATCTGTACTTTCTGTCTTTTACCTCTGGGACCTCAATTAAGTGTTCATTAAACTTTCTCAGTGCATCAGCTCTGCCTCTGTTTTATTCTTTGTGTATTTTTTAAATGATTTTCTTTCTATGTATTTCATTAATATTTTCTTTGGACCTATTTAATTTCTAAATTTCGCCTTCAACTTTGTTTAATCTTGCTATTAAGCTTGTGTTTTTAATTCTTAATGTCTGATGATGTATTTTGTTTTTCACATGTTCATATAGAAATTCTCTTTTGAAGTCAGGTGTGGAGGCACAACAGGCTTATAAAATCCTAGCACCTGGGGAGACTGAGTCAGTAAAAAAAGAAAAACAGTAATAAAGTGGTGCTTCAAATTTGAGAAATAAAGGTAGAGTCACTTTCTCTGCTCCTTCCTTGTAAAAATGTGAGGCAGGAGGATAGCAAGTGTGAGGTCAGCCTTACCAACTTTTCAAGACTGTTTTAAAATCACAGAAAGGTTCAGGGGGCACTGGAAGGTGGGAGTGTATCAGTGGTATCATGGCCCTGGGTTCAATTCTTAGTACCAAAAAAATAAATAAAGGTGGTTCTGTATTGAATTTTACAATAGCCTTTTATCTATTAGAACATATTTCAACCCGTTGTGTTTTTGGTACTTTGTTATGGCAACTTTAGGAAAGCAATACAGTGGGGATTGATAAGTAGGAAAATAAAAACAGGGAAGACAAAAACTAATGCAGCTTATATTTAATAATAAGGTTAACATCAATAAAATAACTTTCATTGTGGGAGGATTCCTATGATCAGTCACTTCTTCATGTAATCATCTTTCAATTCTCTCAACAATCCATGGATTGATGTTTCTGGTACTGGGCAGGTAAACGTTAACAAGGGACTTGTGTTGGGGTATGATGGGGGTAGAGATGGAAGAGCCCTGATTTGAGTGCTGGCTAATTTCTGTGCTGCAACTATTCCCCAGCAAGTCCTATTGAGAGTGGCCTTAGAGATATTAATCAACTTATAAAGTTCTTGAAAAGTGGGTCCTTGAGAGTTATGGTGTAATGCAGTGAGTTAGGCAGGACAGCGAATTCAGTCATCATAACCTGCACCACCCCATCCAGCCCACTGAGCACGCACTTAAATAAAAATGCCATGATGGGGAACACTGCTTCAAGTTGAGTTTCCAGATCCCCGGCCATCCAGTTGCAGCTTCTAGCCATCATAGGATTTCTAGAACACCTGTTGATCCCTGATGGGGCATTACACCTATATCTTAGGGAATAAAACACCCTGCTACATGATGATAATGAATCTTTTATTTGATAGTGATACTGGCAAGTTGAAATTTATTACTGCAGTATCAGATCAACTCTTCTGATGAAGAGTTCTTCTGGCAAAGGTTTGGCAGAAAACAACAGAAGACATTTTTTCCAAAGGACCTATCTTACTCTTTTGAGCTGCTACAGCCAAATGTCTGAAACACTGTAATTTATAAAGTACAGAAATTTGTGTGTCACAGTTCTGCAGACTGGAAAGGCCTTGATCAAGACCAGTCTTTGATCTGCTGAGACCTTCTTAGTGCATCCTCTCATAGCAGAAGGATGAGCTCAACAAATGCCCTGTGAAGCCTGTTAAAAGGACCTTGGTCCCATGAATGAGGGAGTGGCTTTCTTGGCCTAATAACTTTTTAAAAGCCCCGACTGGCAACACCTGAATTTTGAAGAAGACACATTCAAACCAGAGAAAGCACTTGCTATTGCTCCAGAGAAAGTCAAATACTTACTCTGAAAAAGGGGATCAGACAGTAAACCTCTATGACAAGGGCTGGAGTGGTTGCTCAGTGGTTACAGCACTTGCCTGGCATGTGTGAGTACATAGATTCAAACCCCAACACCCACGTACACAACTAAGTGTCAGAGCAACAAAAGCCATGTGAAAAACTCAATAAAAATTGATTCTCTCTCTGTCCTTCTCTCTTAAAAAAAACAAAACTATGACAAAAATGCAGAGAAAGGAATTGAAGTTCTAAATATATGGAGGTTCATGCTGCATCCACAAATGGGAAGAATTAACATAGTAAAGATCTCAGTTCCTCCTAAATTGATGTGCATGACCTAAAGCATTGTCTAAATTTCAGCTTTTTTTGGTAGATGTGGTCGAACTTGTTCTATAATTTATATGCAATGGGTGTAGAATAACCAAAATAGATGTTAAAAAGATTGAGATGGGGGAAATCACTGCGCTCAATTTTGTTTGCTTTTCTGTTCTTATTTATTTTTGGTATTGGGGATCGAATCTAGGAGCTCTTTACCACTGAGTTATATCCCTAGTCCTTTTTACTTTCTGAGACAGTCTCTCTTTTAATTGCTGAGGGCCTTGCTAAGTTGCCCAGGCTACCCTCTAACTTGTAATCCTCCTGCCTCAGCTTTTTTAAAAGAGGACAGTGAGAGAGAGAATCAATTTTATTTAGTTTTTCATGTTGCTTTTGTTGCTCTGACACTTTGTTGTGTACGTGGTGCTGGGATTTGAACCCACATCCTTGCACATGCCAAACAAGCACTGTAACCGCTGAGCCACTGCTCCAGCCCCCTGCCTCAGCTTCGAGTTGGTGGAATTACAGGAGTGCACCACCACATTTGATGACTATGCTTGATTTAAAAGTGTAAGATAAGAACACAAATCAAAGATATTGTAGTGCTGGTAGAAAGACAGACCTACAGATGAGTAGAGGAAAATAGAGAACCCAGAAATAGACAAACACCAAATTAATTTTTGACAAGGGAACAAAAAGTGATTCAATGAAGGATAGCATGTTCAATAAAGAGTGCTAAAGAACATTCAGCAGCAAAAAACTTGAACCTTGACCTCAAACTTTGATACCATATGCAAAAATTAACTTGGAATGAGTCATTGAGCATAACATAAGCCAGAAGATTATGAAACTTTGCAGTGGAACTCAGGAAAATATTCCAGACATAAGACTTGGTAAAGAACTCTGATATATCATCCTAAAAACATAACCCATAAAAGGAAACTTTGATAAATGGGATCTCATTAAAAACAAAGAAGAACAATTCTATTAGGGTAAAAAGTGAAATTATGGGATAGAACAAAATACTGTGAAATCATATTGAACAAAGTAGTAGTTCCTCTGTACTGCATAATGAACTTTGAAAGCTTAGCGAGCAATTCTATTAGAAAAATGGGCATAAAACATGCATAGAATTTAAGACGTACTGATGGCAAGTGAGCACATCAAGAGATGTTCATTATTAATCATTAGAGAAATGTAATCAAACTACAATGATATGTCACTGTAAACACATAAGAATGGCTGAAATTACCCTTATATGGCAAATGTGAATATAATATAGTCCCTCTTTAAATAGTTTGTCAGCTTCTTTTAAAACTAAAAGTGGCCTTAACATACAACTGAGCAATTACATTTAACCTAGAGAAATGAAACTCATATTTATACAAAAGCCTGTAAATGAATGTTCATAGCAAAATTACGTGTAATATTCACAACTTAAAAACTAGTAGTCCTTCAATGGTATTAATGGATTTTTAAACTATGGAACATCTCTATTATGAATAATAGCATTAAAAATTATACACAACAACTTGGGTGAACTTCAAAGAATTATGCTGAGTATAATGCAGAATTATCAAAGTGATACTTGTATATAACATTGTGAAATAATATGATTCTAGTAATGGAGAACAGATAAGTTACTGGATCTTAGAAATGGAGACGGTGGATGTAACTATAACATGCTAACATGAGTTATATGATGTTATAATTTATCGCCTTTTAGAAGTGGTTCGTTCTAGCTACACTACCATGATGTTTCATAGAGCCACACACATACGTACACACATACATGGATGCATGTAGCATGTTGAAACTGGAACAAGTTCTATAGATTATACCCACCAATGTCAATTTCCTCATTTTGATATTGCACTATAATTTTAAAAATATTAACATTGGGGCAAGCTGAGTGAAGGGTATATGAAACCTTGTACATTTCTTTGCAAGTTCTTATAAATTTTATAGTGATTTTTAAAAAATTCACACAAAAGTAATAAACAAAATTTTATAAATTTATAGATAAAGTCAGATGTTCCTTAAAGGAATATGGTTAATCATATTTTTTTTTCCTGAGATTGGAGTGTTCCTGTGTTACCCTACGTGCCTCAAACTTCTGCCTTCTCGAGCTGCTGGGACTGCAGATGCTTATAACTATAACTCAAAAGAATAATGGAAACAAAACCAAATAAAAGAAAGGAATCCCAATTCATAATTAGATACAATAAAAAATGTGTCCAAGTTTAAAAAGTGAATAAATGATTTCTGTGCAAAATGAAACAGGTTTTTGGCCATTAAAAGAAGAGATTTTTCTCTATGCTTTTAAGAATGATTTCAGGAGGGTATTTGGAAATCAAGAAATAAGAGCAATAATGTAAATATGTGGGTGTATTTAATCTAAGCTAATGGTATAAAATTAAAAAGATCCTGGGTTTAAAAATCCATACAGGAGCTGGAGCGGTGGCTCAGCAGTTGGAGTGCTTGTCTGGCATGTGTGAGGACCCAGGTTCAAACCCCAGCCCCACATACATAACTAAATATCAGGGAAATAAAGACCAGGTGAGAAAATGAATAAAATTAATTCCCTCCATCTTTCTTTTAAAAATGTGTAGAATTATAATATGCAACAATAAGTGTATAAGCTAGAGGTGATAGGTGGTACCAAGTATTCTAAAATCATTGCAGAACATTACTGTATGGTTCACTAGAACAAAAGAGGCTTCTGTCACTCTGATCACTTAGGAATTTCCAAGGATTTTAGGAGCTTTGTGCTAGGAAATGGGACCAAGATCAGAATCTTTCAGGAATACCATACTTTTGTCTGTTTTGGAATAAACAGGTACAAGCTGTATATATTCTTTAAGTCTTGTTTCTTTCACTCATCTTTGTTTTTGAGGTTTACCCTGTTATTACATACAACTATAGTTACTATTTTCTTAGAAAGGTACGGTAAGAGAGAAAGAAAACCAGTTTTTCACCTGGTTTTCATTGCTCTGACATTTCGTTGTGTACATGGTGCTGGGTTTCGAACCTGCATCCTCATGCATGCCAGGCAAGCTCTAAAACCGCAGAGCCACTGCTCCAGCCCTAGTACTATGCATTTTCATTGTTGTTTAGTTTTTCATGGTGTGAATATAACAAATTATTTTTTCACTTTAACAATAAACACATTTGAGTATTTCCAAGTCCCCTTTATTTATAACAAAGTCATTAGAAATACAAGTGGCCTGCCACTTGCTGTTGCCATTTGAAGTGGGAACAGGCTTGTGGGCCTGAGACCTTAACTTTGTGGGATCTGATGCTAATTCCAGATAGTGTGAGAATCGAATAGAATTGTTGGATACCAAGGGTGTATCTGCAGCATTGGAGTTGGTAGTTGGTGGTAGGAAACACTTCAGAAAGCTTGTCAAGCAGTTGTTAAATGTATAATGAACACACAAAAGTGAATGTTATAAAGGTCTGGGGAGTGGTTAATTTTAGGAGACAGAAACAGTCATTGTGAGGAGGGGGACCATGCTATTTCCAGCTTCACAGTTCTAAAATTTGCTTTTGCCATTGCCTCTGGCTGAATTCACTTGAAGAATGACTTACAAGCCAACTTGACAAATTGTTTACTTATCTTGAGAACTATAACATCTAAAGAGACCAAACAAGCATACCCTCTGCCCTGTGTGTTCTTTTATTATAGAAAACTGAATGGGAAGCCCCAGTGCTATGATACATGATCATATATTCCAAGTGGTATGCTACATATGTTTATTATATTCCACACAACAAACTGATAAGTAGATACCATCCTGCCCATTTTAGTAATGAGACAACTCAGGGCTTGAAAATGACTCACAAAATTTATATAGTCATTATGGAGTCAGGGCATAAATTCAGCACCCCAATCAATCTATTCTTTGATCTTTTTTTTCCTTTTTTTTATTAGATGAATATGGAGTTACAATTGAGGGAGAATCATTGTCAAACAATCAAAAACAAATATATAGTTATCCAAGGCTGATGCCATGTCATGGATGTCCCCCTTAGGTTCCCTGTGATTCTATTTCCCCCAGAAGAACCCCTGCATTAAATGGATATCTCATGGAGGTCAGAGATCTCCTTCTGAGATGAATCACCCATATTCCCACCCTCCAGTCTCCTAGATATCCTTCCTAATCCCTCTCCCTACCCTGTCCCCCACCCTACGCCTCCAGGTATCCTAGACAATCACCCCCCTGTTTATATAAAAATTCATACAATTTGAGGTTATTATTAGCTTAGCCATCAAACATACTGTTTCCAGTTGTGTTCTAGCTTCCAGGAATGAAACTTTTGGCCCTTGAGTCTCTGAGATTGGGATACTTCACTTAGCATAATTCTATCCATCTCCATCCATTTGATTTCAAAAGACATAATATCGTCCTCTCTAATGGCCGAGTAGTGTTCCATAGTATATATGTACCAAAGCTTTTGTATCCACTTGTCAAGTGAGGGGCATCTGGGTTGGTTCCATAGTCTAGCTATAGTAAATTGAGCTGCTATAAACACTGATGAAGCCACTTCTCTATAATGTGCTAATTCTAACTCTTGGGAAAATACCCAGGAGTGGGATAGCTGGTTCATAAGGTGGTTCCATCCCTAATTTTTTGAGGAGTCTCCACACTGCTTTCCAGAGTGGCTGAACCAGTTTGCAGTCCCAACCATATGCTTTTGATCTTAAACGATAGTTACCACATTACGCATACCCTTTATTACTCCCCTATAAGAGATATTCATATTTATATGATTGTAAATTTTCCAGAACTAAATTATTGCATAAGTATTTGACTTCGCAGGGGGGTAAAGAGTATGGTACTTTGTCAATTGTCTCCTGAGATTCCTCCCTACCACTCCCTTCCCGCCTCCCCCTTTTACATGTTTATGTTCCCCTAGATTATGTGTCACTTTACCTTTGGTGGGTCTAATACATGAGTTTGACTACCTTTCACCCAAGCCTGGGGATAGCTCTAGCCTCTACAAAGGAGGAAAAATATTTGGCCCTTGACTCTCAGGGTCTGGCTAACTTCCCTCAGCATTTCTTCCATTGCCATCCATTACCTTTGAAGACTGCAATATCATTTTTTCTAATAGCTGAGCAGAACTCCATTGTGTATATATGTGTGTGTATCTATAGGTATATGTATATATGTGTATATATATGTATATGTGTATACATGTATTATATATGTGTGTGTATGTATGTATATATGTGTATATCCCAGAGCTTTTGGACTCATTCATCCAGCGCTACTGTTCCTATCTCTTCACAACTCCTCCAGCATTTGTTATTGTTTGTATTCTTAATCTTTGCCAGTCTGACTGGAGTGAGGTGAAATCTTACGATAGTATTGATTCGCATTTCTCTGATTACTAGTGATTTAGAAGACTTTCCCATGTATTCATTGGTATTTTCAATTTCCTCTGTTGAGAAGTTTCTATTTAGCTTTTTGGCCCATTTATCAATTGGATTGTTTGCATTTTTGATGTGCAGTTTTTTTTTTTCAGATCTTTGTAAATTTTGCGTGTTAGACCCCTGTCAGAGGAACTACAGGCCACGATTATCTCTCATTCTGTAGGTTCTCTCTGGACAGTTTTGACCAATTCCTCGGCTGAGCAAATGCTTTTCAATTTAATGACATCCCACTCATTCTGGACTTTAATTCTTTCGTTTTGGGAGTCTTGTTGAGGAAGTCATTGCCAACTCCCACATGCTGAGTGTTCCTCCTGATTTTTCTCTAGAAGTTGTAGCTTGTTTAATTCCTAGTTCTTTGATCCATTTAGATTTGATTTTAGTGCACAGTGAGAGATAAGGGTCTAATTTCAATTTTCTGCAAGTGGCTGTCCAGTTTGTCCAGCACCATTTATTCAATAGGCTGTCTTCCATGTTATATTTTGATCCCCTTTTAAATATCAGATGTTTAAAGATTTGTGGGTTTGTCTGAGTCTTCTATTCCATTGGTCTCCTATTTTGATACCAATACCATACTATTTTTGATAATTTTAAATCTGGTATTGCAAAACTACCTGTTTTGTCTTTCTTAGTAATATTTTGCTTATTTTGGATTTTTTTGTTGTTCCAAATGAATTTGAGAATTGCTTTTTCTCTCTCTGTAAAGAATGACTTTGGTATCTTGATGGGGATTGCATTGAATCTGTATAGTGCTTTTGGCAGAATGGATATTTTAATTATGTTAATTCTGCCTAACCAAGAACATGGAACATCTTTCCATTTTCTCAGGTCTTCTTCAATTTCTTTCTTCAGTGTTTGATAATTTTCATTGTAGAGGTCTTTTACTTCCCTTGTTAGATTAATTCCCAAGTATTTTATTCTTTTTGAGGATATTGTGAACGGGACCAATTTCCTGATTTCTTCTTCTGCCCTGTTATTATTAGTATGTAAAACTATTGGTATTAACTTTGTATCCTGCTACTATGCTAATTCTGTTGATTAGTTCAAGCAGTTTTCTGGTGGAGTTGTTTGGCTCTTCTAGATATAGGATCATGCCATCAGCAAAAAGAGATAGTTTGACTTTCTCTCTAGGAAGAGAGATTTCCTTCTCTTGCCTGATTGCTACAGCTAGGGTCTTGAGGACTATATTCAACAAACATGGTGAGAGAAGAACAGCGTTGTCTTAATCACAAGTTCAGTGGAAATCATTTCAGCTTTTCTACATTCAGTATTATACTAGCTGAGGGTTGGGCATATATGGACTTCACAAAGTTAAGATGAGATCTTTTGATCCCTATTTTCTCTAGAGTTTCAAGGTTATATAAGTAGGTGCTGGATTTTATCAAAGGCCTTTTCTGCATCAATTGAGATGATTATATTGTTTTTGTCCTTAATTCTGTTTAAGTAATGAGTCATGTTCCTTGAATTGTAAGGCTGGTTCAACATACACATCCCTGGAATGAAGATCACTTGATCGTGATAAATTATCTTCTTGATGTGTTTTCTTGGATGCAGTTTGTGAACATTTTATTAAGGATTTTTGCAGTGATATTCATCGTGGATATTGGTCTGTAGTTCTCTCTTTTGATATATCTTTGTTGGTTTTGGTATCAGAGTTATGGTTGCCTCATAGAAAGCGTTTGGGAGAGTTCCCTCATTTTCATTTTCTTGAAATTGAAAGAAGTTTTAGCTCTTCCTCGTAGGTACGAGAAAATGTAGTGGGGAATCCATCAAGTCCTGGGATTTTCTTCTTTGGAAGGCTTTTAATTTCTATATGGATTTCAGTGCCTGTACTTGGGCTGTTTAGGATTTCAATTTTATCCTTCATCAATTTGGGAATGTTGAATGGTCTAGAAATTTGTCCGTGTCTTCTAGATTATCAGTTTTACGGTCCTACAGTTTTTTCAAAATAGGTTCTGATAATCTGTCTGATTTCAATGGGGTCAGTGGTGATCACCCCCTTTTCATTGGTGATTTTATTGATTTGCTTTGATTCTTTTCTTTTAGTTAGATTAACTGGAGATTTGTCAATTTTATTTTTCCAAAGAACCAGCTCTTTTTCTATTGATTATTTTGTTGTTGTTGTTGTTGTTCTCATTCTCAGTTTCATTGATTTCAGTTCTAATATTGATTATTTCCTGTCTTCTACTAGCTTTTGGCTTAGATTGTTCTTCCTTTTGTAGGGATTTGAGATGGAGTATAAGCTTATTTATTTGAGATCTCTCCTGGTTTTTAATGTAGGCACTCAGTGGTATAAACTTGCCTATTAAGAATGCTTTCATGATGTCCCAGGAGTTTAAAAATATTGAGTCTTCATCTTCACTCTCTTCCAAGAATTCCTTAATTTCTGCTTTCATGTCTTTTTGGATCCATTCTTCATTTAATAGAGTATTACTTAATATTCTTGTGTATGTGTGTTTTCTGTGATGATTTCTGCTGTTAATTGCTAGGGTCATGTCATCATGGTCTGATAGGATACATGGAATAATATCTACTTTTTTATTTTTGCTTAGATTTCCTTTATGAACTAGAATATGATCTATTTTGGGGAAGGATCTATGTGCTGCTGAGAAGAAGGTATGCTCAGCCAATTTGGAATGGAATACTCTGTAGATGTCTGTTAAGTCTGTTTGATTTATGGTGTTGTTTAGACTGGAGATCTCTTTATTGTTGTATTGCTTTGATGATCTGTCTTTTGATGATAGAGGAGTATTAAAGTCTCCCAGTAATATTGTGTTGAAGTCCACAAGTGGTTTTATATCATGGAGTAATTTTTCCACATAGTTGGGGGTGTTGGTGTTTGGAGAGTATATATTTGCTATGGTTATATCTTCCTGTTGTACCCTTTGCTAGGATGTAGCAGCCTTCTTTATCTCTTCTGATTAGTTTATGTTTGAAAACCACTTTGTCAAATGTAAAAATTGCAACTCTAGGTTCTTTCTTGGACCGTATTCCTGGAAGACTTTTTTCCATCCTTTCACCCTCAATCTGTGGATATCATTGGCTGTAAGGTGAGTTTCCTGAAAGCAGCATATCATTGGTTTTTTTTCTTTTTCTGTTTTTTAATCTAATCTGGTAATCAGTGTCTTTTGATCGATGCATTGAGACCATTCACATTTAGTGTTAGCATAGTTAAGTGGTTTTGGTTCATAGTCATCATGTCTTATTAGTAAGTTTGTGCTCTTTTGGTTGTCTTTTGATAGCATGTACTTTTATTGAATCTCCTCTGTGGGTTTTGAGGAGTGTTTGCTTATTCTATCTGGGGTTTATCTTTGAGGATTCGTTGTAATGCTGGTTTTCTGTTTATGAATGCTGCAAGTTTTATTGCTTCTCGGCCTTTTGGCTAAGTAAGATCAAGTGTAGTATCTGTTCTTATCAGTTTAATGAATGCTGCAAGTTTGATCTTGTCGTGAAATGTTCTTATTTACCCATTGAATTTGGAGCTGTTTTGCTGGGTATAGTATTCTCGGCTGCGTGTTGTCGTCATTCAGACGTCATTCAGACGTTGAAAGATCTCTTTCCAGGATCTTCTTGCTTATAGAGTCTGTGCTGATAAGTCAAACATGATCTTTTTGCTTTGCCTCTGAATGTGATTAGACATTTCTCTGCTGCAGCTTTAATATTCTTTCCTTGATTTCCCTGTTATACATTTTGAATATGATGTGTCTTGGTGAACTTCTCTTTTGATTAAGATTATTTGGTGTCCTATATGCTTCCTGGATGAATATCTCTGGTTCTTTCTTAATATGGGAAAATGTTTAAGTTTTGCATTGAGAATTTACTTTGTCATTTGTTTGCATTTCAATTTCTTCTTGTATGCCAATTATTCTTATATTGTTTCTTCTGATTTCATTCCAGACTTTTTGAAAATTTTCTTCATGCTGTGTGAATTTCTTTTTTGTTATCCATGTAGTCATGCTTACTCAGCCTGTCCTCGTTGTTGGATGTTGTTTCTTCAAGAACTGAGGTTCTGTTTTCCATAGAAGTTAGTCTATTAAATTCTTTCATCATTCCTCTAGTGTGATTGACTTAAGATTTCAGTTCCGTTACTTCCTTTTTCAGTGTGTCTGTTTCTTTGATAACAGAGTTTGTGTATTGAGTTTTCTCACTTAGTCACTTCATTATATCTTCTCTTAGTTCATTGTTCTTTTTAGTAATCAGAACATTGATAATTTTTAGCTCTGTCCCTATCTGTGGGCTCCTTTTTAGGAGAGTTGTGGGGTTTGAGGTGAACCTTTTCTAGTTTGTTCATTTTTGAAGAGCCTCTTGTGGATCTTTGAATTGAGTTCCCTATGGGGAAGATAAGCAGGTCTCCAGGTGGTTCTTCCTTGGAAAACAAAGAGTGAGATCATACACCACTCCTTTGATCACCTTCTTCCAGAAAGCAGCTCTGCCTGGATCCTCATTTTGCTCCACCTTTTGGACCTAGGTTCAACGTCACTGGTCTGAAAGCTGAATTGTCCTGGTGCCTGCCAGGCTGGGACAGAATAGGCCTGGTCAGGCAAGTTGAGCATCAGGTGGGCTGGGGCTGCTCCAGGTGGGGATCTGAAGAGGCCTGGGCTGGCCCTTCAGCTGGTAGGGGCTTCTCCAGATAGAGGGTTCCTACCTGGAAGTGTCCTGAGCGCCTGCTGGGCCAGGAGCAGAAGAGATCCAGACTGACACATGAGGCATCAGGTAGATGGTGGCTGCTTCAATTGGGAATCCTCCTCCAGTTTGTCCAGGCTGTGTTCTCGGTCCCGGGCCAGAAGAGGCCTGGACTAGCCCTTCATCTGGGTAAGTGCTGCTCTGGATGGGGGTCCTACCCAGGGGTTTCTTGGGCACCTACTGGGCTGGGACCAGAAGAATCCTGGACCTGCACATTGGATTTAGGTGGTCAGGGGTTCTCGAGGTGATCCTCCTCTGGTGTGTCTTATGTGTGTGCTGGGACCTAGACCAGAAGAGACCTGAGCTGACCCTTCAGCTAGGTGGGGTTGCTTTGGATGGGGGTTCTACCTAGGGGTATCCTGAGTGCCTGCTGGGCCTGGACCAGAATGTGGGGCATCAGCTGAGTGGGGGCTGCTTAGGTGATCCTCCTCCTATCTGTCCTGGGCATGTGCTTGGTCTTTTCATTTTTAATCTTTCTTATAAAGATATTTATTTTTTATTTTCCCTACTTTCACTTCTGAATTATATTCCATACTATGTTATGAGGCTAATTAGAGACTTTTTGTTTATTACCAGAGTATCATAAAGCTAATCTTATATTAAATACTATTTAAGAAGGGCTGAAAGACTTATAAGTCAGGAGTAAAATTTTTCCCAAGGTCTGTATGGTGGTGAGTATGCATGTGGTTACTGTTCGCATTGGTGCCTTGTTGGTGAAGACCAGGTGAACTGAAATAAGCAAGGAGTTAGCAAATACCTTTGTAAAATTGTTGACTTGTTTTGCATCTTGTGTCTAATTCTTTAATGCATAATGAATTATTAATTCTATGCAAAATACTTGACACTCGTATCTGTCAGGCTTAATACATGACTGGTATTTTAGATTATTGTTGTTCATGTTGGTTTCTTTCCTGTTACATTCAGCCTTCCAGTGAAATCTTACTTTTAATTGGTAATGAAAGAAGTGGGCTTAGAGCTGGCCTGGGCATGGTCCCAGAAGTCTGAATTCTCTGAGACTGAAGAGTTTAACAGGAAAACATTAGAGATTTCCTTCCCATTCTCACTGTGCATGGAAACCTATTTATTGTACTGGAACCTGTTTTGTGCCTTCTTCAGAACTCTTAACATAGTGTAATATAGTGTAGAGGTACAATGAGGCAGGAAAAAAATCCATGTTACTGCCATCCCCCACTCTACCCCCACCCCAAAAAAAGAAATGGGAGAGAGAATGTGTTATATATAGATAGAAACCAAGTTGGGTTTTTTCCATTGGGAATGGTGACATCAGTTTAAAATAGCTGTTTTAGGAGAAAAGTTGTTTCACAGGCAACTGATTTCAAAGCACATATTCTCGTATTTATTGATAATTCAATGGCCATTAACTACCTATACAAAATACAGTTGGGGGTGTGGTGGATATTTGCAAGGTTATGATCTGAAATGCAAATTATTAAGAGACATAATTAAAAGTAGGAAACTGAAGCATATGCAAATTTAAAACAAATTAATTCAGTCATCAGCTCTTAATGGCAGTTGTGAACTAAAATAACATTCTACATATAATGTGCTATATTCTATTAATATTTAAAATAATTATAGGTACTGAGTAAAAATATAGATGATATCGCTTTTATTAATAATAGAGTACAATGTATTGCATATATGTAATTTTTTTTGAAAAGGGCATATAATGAGAAATTCCTGAGATTTTGAAAATGGGTTTAATTTTATTTCCTGATGACTTTCTTCTGAGGTTAAAAGGGATACAAAGTACCTCTTAGACAAATGAAGAGAAAAGGAACCTAATCCCAAGTCACAAATCTTCAGGCAGAATGCCATGCTGTGGTATCCAGAGCCAGGGTCCTTAACCTGAGATACTGGAGGCTCTATTCGTGGATTGGTATATACCCAGGAATTTGATGTATGATTTCGTGTTTGTGTGTAATCATGAACATTTTGTTTTTAAGCAAGGGATTCTACAACTTCCAGAAAATGAAATAGATCTTTTACTAAAATACTTTTTACTATTGCCTGGTAATTCTTTTCAGTTTTAGTAACAAATGACTGTGATAGCTACCAACTCACTCATGGTTTTGCTCTTGTTTAGAGGACATTAAATGCATTTTGAGAAAATCATCATTACCAGTTATTATTCATTCTGACTCATTAATCATGCCTTCTTTCTGTATACTATGAGATTGTCAGCTATTGGTTATAATAGCCCAAAATTCCAGGAGTCTTTCCTTACATGTTGCAGAACTCAAATTTGCATTTGGTTATTACTAATGGTTTATGTTACCTAGATTATTTTTCCAAATTTTTAAAAATATTTTTGGTTCTATATAGTCATTATTTCAAAGTAACAGTTTGAAATGGTGCCAGTAACGAAAATGTAATTAGCATAATAGGAAACATATCAATGCTGGCAGCTGTTTCAATGTATAAGAAATTCATGAAGTTAAAGATCATAGCTAGTAATAAATATATTATGAAAACATTAATTTTAAAATAAAAATAGATGATAAAATATTTTGCATGTATAACTTCACAAATTTTAGTAACAGTAGTAATAAACATATAAATATAAAATGTATGAAGATATAAATATTTCAAAACAGTAAACATTAAAATATTAGCTAACACATTTTTTGGATATGCTATTAGTGGTTATGTCAGGAAAAGAAAAACCCCTCTATCAATTGGAGTCATAACAGGGTTTGTAAAAAGGAGTTTGATGGAGAGATGGACAGTTGGACACAGAGACCAGAGAAGTGCTACTGCAAGTCAGAGGTGCTGTCAGCAAGGATCAGAGGAGCTGACCCTGACGTGCTCAGCCTGGAGCACAGAAGCAGTGGCCTCCAGTGCTTGCCTGGAAGCTGCTGCACTTCTCCAGTCCTTCTGCTGAGCTCTCCCAGCTCTTCCAGTCTGCAGTGGACTTTCCCACAAATGTGCCGGGAAGCTGCTGTGCACCTCATCATCCACTGTCACGTGTGCCTGCAGTCACCTTCTGAGCAGCTGCGATCACAGACATGAGCCACCATGCCTGGCGAACTTTGGAGAATAGTTTCTTCTGTTTCTCTGCGCTTTCAAGACCCCTACAAATTCCTCACCTTGAGAAACACTAACCTAGATCATATGAAGGTAATTCTGGAAGCATTTCCCAATCTTAGAAGGACATGCTAGGTCATCCATCATAGTGGTTTACCCATAAATCAGGGACTTGGTGAACACTTTGCATTTACTATCTTTTTACTGTGTAGCAACCCTGTGATTCGTATTTAGTGGATGGAACAGATGGAGCTGCTTTTTTTCCTCCCTGGTACTTGGTATTGAATCCAGGGAGAACCCAGGGATGTCAGGAATGTTCTTAACCATTGAGCTACACCCCCAGCCCTTTATTTTTCTATTTTCAAATAGGGTCTTAAGTTGCTTTGAGGACTTCACTAAATTGCTGAGATTAGTGGATGGAGTATTGAATGTAAAGATGATTAAGTGCCTTGCCTGAAGTCACACAGCTAGTTAAGCAGGAGATCAGTGATAACAACAAGTATCTATCTGATTTCAAAAACTGGGTGTCTAATTTCTACCATTTCCTGTATCTCCTGTTACATATGATATACATTAGCAATGTTGTTGATATTAGTAGTTAAGAATTTAAACTTCTTTTGGTAATGACTACTACCATATTTGATTGCAACTTGAATGACCCAGGTTTCTCTAGGTAGTGAGCAAAAATAGGATCACATTAAAATTAATACTTGCATTTTATTAATCCCCAAGTCTTTAGCCCAAAATGTCCACAAAGGTTTTGTTAGGTGAGAGTGCTGTCACCACTCCTATTGTTTGTTTGTTTGTTTTTTTTAGGTTAGACACCCACAGCCCAAATCTCCCAGGGACTTTCATATCTTAACTCTTACACCAATGGCAAGAATTATAGATGAGTCTCCTCTCCCTCTCTGGATGCACTCTGTTCCCTATAGGTGTTCAGCATCTGTACCTGAGACTGGTGTCATGCTCTGGAATTTTTTTTCCTTAGTGATCCTTGTGAAACTTTCTTCAATCAATTTTGAGCTCTGACTTGACATTCTGACTGCACAGCTCTGTTCTCACTTCCTCAAATCCATCAGCCCCTCAGTTCTATTTTTGTATCTCTAAATCCCAGTGATGGAAAGAAATCAATCTTTTTATTGCCAGGAGCATCTTTGCAAGTCGAAGGATAATCATTTTCCTCCCCAGGAAAGGGACTTCTGCAAGTTGAAGTTCTCAAAATCATTTGAGTCCTAATGCCTATGGATATGTGGATTAAGTGAGAGGCAAGATCACTCCTCTTGTAAGCAGAATCATCTAAAGCTGGACTTTTGCCCAATGAAGATAGCCAAAATACCATATTGCAAACATTAACTATTTTCATTTTGTGATGGCTGAAATTGTTCTGCATCTTCAATGTCATGTATTTATTAATGTAATGTAACTATATCTAAAACTAGCTATTAGACATTTTAAAAATGTGATAGAGATTACTTGGTGTACTTCGACTCTGTGATCCATCTTCCAAAGATAACATTGGAACACTTCAATTTATTTTACAAGAACAAAATCATAGCAACTTACTGTCCAACTCAGTAGGGGAAGTTTTTCTTTTTTTAATGGAAAGCACATGAAGTCTTCCACTGTCTCAGGTGAGAAATCGCTGTGGCTCTGGAGCCCTTTCATCTGACCTAATTTTGCTTTATCTTAGTGCCCAGACTTTCTTTTACTCCAGCAGGCTCATTGGTCCTTCTGCCACTGGAGAATAGATATCACCAGAACAGAGTCCCAGGATTTTTGGGAGGCTGGGTGCTTGACAGATGGGATCCTGGGATTCCATGATGGAAAGAAATTTCAGCACGTGCCAGTCAGAGGGACAGACAGATTTATTTGAGAAAGCAGAGACACACTTGAGGGAGAATGTAGATGATCTCAAGAGTGAGAGATTCTTTTGGGATAACTGCCTTTTTAAAAGAAATTTGGGGAAGAGTGGGTATGGGAAGCTTTGTTGGGATGACATTAATCTGATGATGACAAGATTGTTTAGGGTGGTACAGTCATTCTAGGGATCCTTACACTGGTGCTGTCTCAATTATATTAATCTATGGATAATACTATAAAGTCCCCTGAATTACAGATTTCTTAAAATACCAGGTCTCTTTGCTTAATGTAGTTATTGGTAGACTAACAGTGCAAAGGTAATTGTTAAAGTGAGTGATTTATGGTAACTTTAAGAATTACAGATTTCTCAGAAATTTGGGAGTGATAAACCTGGGGAGAGCTAAGTTGAGGAGTGACAGACCTGGAAAAGAACGCGGAACTTTAGAATTAAATTTCTAGGCCCTTTCTTTAATGCCTGCTTCCTACCTATTTCTTTTTTCTTCCATCCTAATATACTTTTATTTACTTTTCTTTCCTTTGTGTTATGGTCTTTATAATGCAATAGAATGCAGTCTCTCCTATAAGTGAAAAATCTGAAATGTTTTAAATTGCATCCATTGATGTATAATTGCAGTTTAATTGAACCTGCAGAGCTTCATAATTACCAATACAGCAGCACAGAAATGGCCTCTGTAGTTATAATGCTTACTGAAATTTTCAGTAGCAGTAATAAATAAAACTATGCCAACTGGTTGTTTACTTACCTGTTTTCCAGAATATAAGAACTATTACATTTGTCCTATAAATATTTCACATCTCAGTGTATTTGTGGTAGAAACCCTTGACTCTTTTGAGCTCCACATCTGGGGTCAATTAGCACATTTTTGAGATACTCTGAATTATTTTATCTGTGTCTCTTTAAGATCAGCTTGGGATCTTGTCATTTACAAAATCCATTTAGGCTCTGCTCAAGTACATTTTATATTGTTATAAATGTAAATAAACACCTTGAGATGATAGTGAGCAAATAATAAACACAATGACTCTGGAGAGTGCTAAATACTGCGAAGAGAATAAAGTGTAAAGTCTTAAGATTGCTTAGGGCTAAACCTCTCTAGGAAAGTCTGAATGAGGACAGGCCCACCATTTAACCATGTGAGAGAAGAACATTCAAGGCAGAGGGAGGGGACCAGCACCAATCAAAAAAACACAATGGCATGGGGATTTCCAGTATCTTTCCCAGTAAGACCCCAATGTCCTATTTTTCAGGCCTATTCACTAAAGTGACTGCCTCTCACAGGATCTGAACTTACAATGACAGTGACAGATCAAAATTCTGGGCTAAAACCAACAAGATGAGATGCGACTGATAAGGCTATAAAATGGTGCTTGTGAGTTCACAAATCCAATTACACAGCACCAAATGCTGTCCATGCGGCTGGACAGCTGTTCATGTTCCAACAATCTGGGGATTCTAATTGACCACAAACTGGACATTGTTCTTTTCTCTTTCTGACTGAAAAAAACAATGTGTAGATACTACCCTTGGGCAAATGTTGGCCCAATTTAAGGTATCATTAGAGCTATCTAAAAATGGAATGGCCTGTTTTGCAGGTAGAATCATTGCTGTTGCTTAAGGGGGGTATAGGGGAGGCAGGAAGATAACATGAGATTTACTCATCAGGGATTTTTGTAAAAAGATTCTGTATTCACTACTTAAGACACTTTTATTTCTATAAGTCTACGGCACATTATTTGTTTCTTTCATTCCTATAAAGTTTTTTCCATGTTGGGTTATTTATCAATGTTTAAGAAGGAAAAATGACATCAGTATATGCTTCAGTCAGCTTTGTGTCACTGTGACCTGAACAAGTTAGAGGAGGAAAAGTTTATTTGGGGCACGTGGTTTCAGATGTTCTGCCCATGGTGGGCTGGTTCCATTGCTCTGGGACTAAGAAAAGGGTGTACATCTTGGCCAAAGGGTCCAACAGGGGAGAAGCTGCTCAGCTCATGGCAGGCTCAGGAAGGAGAGAGAGAGAGAGAAGGAGCTCCAGGGAAGATAAACCCTTCGGAGGCACACCCCCAGTGACCCACCTTCTCCAACCATGCCTCACCTGCTAGTTACCACCTAGTCAGTCCACTCAAACTGGGATGGACTGATTAGGCTGCAGCGCTCACAATCTAATCATTTTACCTTTGAATATCCCTGCATTGACACAGGAGATGTTGGGGTTATGTTACATCCAAACCATAACATACATAACAGTGTATATGGTATATGGTGAATTTTTCCTGAAGTTCAGTTAGTAATGGTATCTTACAAAATAGTAATCAAAAACTTATAATTCTGAGAAGATCCTTTTAAAAATAATTTAGATAGAATTTCTAATTTGTTTAGGCGTATTATATTAATAAAGATTAATATAAATAAATATATCTTGGGTTTGCCATAGTTTAGGTGTACGGTGTAAACAGTTGGCTTCTCTCTGCTTCACTTCCATCAAAATGAGAGCAGTAACTTGTCCTTGCTTGAAAAGATTCTTAGGATTAGATTAGTTGCTGTATACAAATGGTGGCAACGGACAGTAGTAAATGCTAAGCTAGTGTTCGCTGTTATTTTTTCTGCTGTTCTTAGAAGTAAATGTGTGCCCCATTCTGTCTTCAGGAATTAATGACCAAGCTAATAACTGAGACACCTGACCAGCCAATCCCATTTCTCATTGACCATCTTCAGTCCAAACAAGGAAACCGTGGCCAACTGCAGAGAACTTTGTCTGGATCTGCAGCCCTCTGGGCAGAAAGTGAAACATCAGGTAAATGAAAAAGTATTTTTCAGTTAATCTGAGATACATCTAATTAAAAATTACAAGTCTTTTTGATTGTTATAAGATCAATCTAGATGGAAAGATACTGAGGGTTCTCATGTATTTAACTGTGACTTTACCCAGATGTTAAAATTTGTCATAAAATATTGATGAATTTGAATATATTGTAATGTATTATGCTTCAAATATGAAAATCAGTATAGTTTTTTAAGAGAGGAGGGAAAGAGAGAGAATCGATTTTATTTTTTCATCTGGCCTTTGTTTCTCTAACACTCAGTTGTACATATGGTGCTGGGGTTCAAACCCAGGTCCTTGCACATATCAGGTAAGTACTCCAACTCCTGAGCCACTGCTCTAGCCCCAGTATATTTCATTTTATAGAAATGATTTGGATTTGCATAAAAGGATTTCAGTCTTTATGAATTCAAACTAATTCTAAATTTGTTTCTTTTATAAATAATTTGAATTAAACGCTTATAGCTCATCTGCATAGAGAAGTAAATGCTTAGGTGTCTACAAAATTAGTATTCTTGTTTCACTGATGATTATTCTCCATTTTCCTCAACCCTGGTATTATCCTGTGTAGTGTCCTTCACCCTGTATGTAGGGGAGCTAGCCATCCAGCTCTGTGATAGCCTCTTTCCCTAGTAAACACTAGTGAGATCCTTGAGTAGACTTTGTCTTTCTATACACTGGTCTGTTGTTTTCAGGTTTACTTTCAAGCCCAAATCTCCACCAAAGTCTGTTGCTTGGGTGGCCAACACCTTGCCAGATTCCCCTGGGCATCTGCCTGACTGAACTCAAAATGATTTTCCTGGGATGACACCATTACTTCTCTTCTTCATGCTCTGTGGGATCTCATGAGAGGATTCAGGCTCCTCTAGCCGCATTCTCATACTAGTGCTTTCTTGATACACTAAAGTAAGTATAGAACACTCTGAAGGCAAGGTAGATGTCTCTGGATGATCCGTACAAAAGCTGGCTGCATCATACAGGAAACTAGAATATAAGCTTTTGGCAGACAAAAAAGGGAACACTTGATTTTTCTTGACCTCACTTTCTTGGGTTTAGATTATAAATTAGGTGGCTTTTAATCTTTGATGGAAAGGTACTAAAATGGCACCCACCACGTGAAGGCAGATCATATGAGTATCTGTGAGCTTCCTGAAGCTTGTGTGGACCCATATTTCATGAAACTTTGTATCTGAAGAGATAATAATTTATTGAAGTGTGCACTAATAACAACCTTCCATTTAGCGTCTTGGTATCCTTGGTTCAGAATTTGTGCCTGGCTTAGCTAAGTGTTCAGCCACACAAGGCTGAATCAGGTTTGACCTGGTTGCAATCTCTTCTGGAGGCTGCTGAGAGAAGAATCTGCTTCCATACTCATTTGGGTGAATGAAGAATTCACTGAAAGAGAGGCAGAACGAATTCCCTGCAGCTTTGTGATTGAGTTGCCGGTTTCATTTCTGGCTTTCATCTAGGATCTGTGCTCATCTCCTAGATACAACCCAGGGTTCATTGCCACATTGCTGTCTCAACTCATGACAGTTCACTTTTTTAGAGCCAGAAAGGGAATTTCTTTCATTCCATTCTGCTGAAATGGAGTCTTATATAAGGTAATCCTGATGTAACTTTTGCCATATTTTATTGGGTAGAAATGTCAAAGATCCTGTCCTCACTCAAGAGGAAGGAATATAATAACACCAGAGTACAGAGATCATAGTTAAAGATTACCTTGTTATTTACCAGTTTTCTTTAGAATTCTGACTTGCACAAATACTTAATGACTCTTTTCTTGCAGAAGGTAAAAGAAGGGAGGAGATTATTACAACTCCCAGTTTACTGACTTGAGCAATGGCAAAAATACTCCTTCAGTAAGGCAAGATAAGAACACAGATCTAAGTTTCTAAAGGGAAATATTAGTTCAATTCCTATTGATTAATTTGAGTTTATTGTGGACCATCATAATTGATAATTCCATAGTAGATAATTGGAGCTGACTCTAAAGCTCTTGGGTGGGTCAAGGCAGAAGTCCTAGGTGTGGAAACCCATTCAGTATCACACAAATAATTATGAAAACCTGAGGAAAGAATGGAGGAAAATGTGATCACCCTTAGAGTATGAGAGAAGATAAGTGTAGATGCCTAAATTTTGCTGTTAATATTAAGAGGTGAGGTCGTTTGCTAAAGATAAGAGTTTGTTAAGCAGTTCTATGATCTCACTGAAGTTGAAGATATGAATTAATAATTGATTAATCATGGAAGTCACCAGCAAGGTGATTCCCCCCGCCTCTGTTAGTGTTCATAACAGCTGGGTAGGAAGAGAGAAAACAATTTGAGGGGCTGATTGAGAAATGTGGCTGTGATACTACAGGGAGGGTGGAAGAAGAGTTTTGCAAAGAATTTGATATTTGTGCATAAGCTCTTCAGGTGATTAAGCATAGGTGAGATATGAGGTAGTGAGCAAGGGTAGAAGGAGATTTAGACCTAGAAAGTCAAAAATCTTGAAGAGGGTTTTGTAGTGAAAATATGAGACAGAAGGAATCATTTAGGAATAAAAATGAATCATTTTTCTTGAGTACTTATTCAATTTTTTAAAACTTTTGTTATTCAAAAGCTTTATTAGAGCATCATGATTTTCTGAGAAAATAAAATGTAAATTAAGTCTCCTCCACCTCCCCTCATTTCTCTCATTTCATTTGACATTGTGTTTGCCTTTCTTATTTATTAACTCTCTTCTTAGGGGGTTCACTGAATGAAATATGATTTACATGGCATAATTCAATTTCTGACTATCAGTTTTCTCTTTTTTCTGACTTTGAACACACATTTAAATGTGGTTTTGCATTTTAGTGTCCTTATCAGTACTTCTTTAACTCATCTTTTTAAAAAATATTTTTACTGTGCACATATCTATTTTCAGTCATAGTTTGGTTGACATCTCCTCTGATTCCTTTTTGTTTCATACAGTCCAATTTTTAAAATTTTTATTCAAAAGATAAAACAGTCAAATTTTGACATTTAATGCTGTTAAAACTATGATTTCCTCTTTATCTTCAATATTATATTCTTGTTCCTTTTTTGAGAAAGAGACAGAGAAAGAGTATCTACTAAGTATCTCACATGACTTTCATTGCTCTAACACTTCGTTGTAGACGCGGTGTGGGGTTTGAACCCATGTCCTTGCACATGCCAGCAAGTACTGCAACCACTGAGCCACTGCTTCAGCCCTCTTATTCTTTTATAAAGAGGGAGAAAGAGAAAGAAGGAGAGAGTCAATTTTATTTATGTATTCATCTTTTTTTCCAACTCTTAGTTGGGTATGTGGTGCTCAGGTTGGAATCTAGGTCCTTGCCCATGCCACATAAGTGCTTCACTACCGAGCCACCTCTCCAGCCCTATTCTTGTTTTTTATATTAAATTTTTCTTAGTATTATATATTTTTTATTAAAATTTAATGTGTAGCATTCTATCTAGTTTTAGATTTGTCAACAAATAATATAAGTGGATACTTTTTTTATTCTTTTAGGAATACATGATATAAGCATATACAATGGCATAAAAGGTTGGAGTTTAACTTGTTCTAATTCAGTCCCCAGTTTTTTCCCTTCCTTCCACCCCCTGTTCTTTTCTGATATATATGACAAATGTACATTGACATAGTTATAATAGCTTAGAGTGTACCTTGTTTTAACTCAGTACCCATCGTTTCCCCTTCCCTGCCCTTCTTCCTACTCCCTGTTCTTAGGTATGCATGACAATAGGACAAACAGGCATTATTATAAAAGTATTCAGTGTAACATATTCTAATTCAGTCCCAAGTATTTCCCCTCCCACCATTCTCTGTCCTTTACTGATTGTTCTGTTTATTGATAGTTTATTTTTTAAATTTGGTCACTTGTTGATATCCATGTTAATAAGATTCACTTTGATGTTTGTATACAAACATAGGAATATTGTTTGATTCATTCTACAAATTTTTCCCTATCTCATTCTTGCTTCCTTCCTTTCCTTCTCCTCTGTCTGTTCCTCCGCTAGTTTCCTTATTTTGGGTTAGCTTCCGCATATCAGAGAGATCATTTGGCCTTTGGCTTTTTGAGACAGGTTTATTTCACTTAGCAGGAGAGCCTTGAGTTCCATCCATTTGCTGGCAATTGCCGTAAAAAGTCATTCTTCCTTACAGCAGAATAGTATTCCATTGTATGTGTATATCATATATTCTTTATCCATTCATCTGTTGAAGGGCACCCTGGTTGGTTCCGTAACTTAGCCATTGTGAATTGTGCTGCTATAAACATTGGTGTGGCTGCATCACTGCACTATGCTGATATTAGGTCTTTAGATATATACCAAGGAGAGGAGTGAGGGAGTTGGGTCAAATGGTGGACCCATTCCTAAGGAGGAATTTCTATACTGTTTTCCAGAGTGGTTGAACTAATTTGCAGTCCTACCAACCATGGCTATGTATACTCTTTTCCCCACATCCTTGCCAACATTTATTGTTCGTATTCTTGATAATTGCCATACTAACTGGAGTGAGATGAAACCTCAGTGTAGCTTTAATTTGCATGTCTCTAATTGCTAGTGGTGTTCAATGTTTTTTCATGCGTATGTGACTATTTGCATTTCTTCTTTTGAAAGATATCTGTTCATTACTTTTGCCCATTCATAAGATTTTTTTAAAGTTTGAGTTCTTTGTGTATCCTGGATATTAATGCCTTACCTGAAGTGAAAGCAGAAAACATTTATTCCATTTTGTAGATTCTCACCTCACTCTTAATAATTTCCTTTGCTGTGAGGAACCATTTCAGTTTGATGCCATCCCATTTATTGATTTTTCCTTTTACTTCTTGTGCTTTGAGGGTCTTGTTTAGGAAGTCAGTTCCTGAGCCAATGTATTGGAGTGTTGCAGGGTTTCTGGCCTAATTCCCGGCTCTTTGATCCACTTTGAGTTGAGTTTTGTGCAGAGTGAGAGATAGATTGTTTCATTTCCCTACATATGGATTTCAAGTTTTCCCAGCACCATTTGTTAAAGAGATCTGTCTTTTCTCCAACTTACATTTTTTGGCTCTTTTGTTGAGTGTAAGGTAACTCCATTTAGGCAGGTTTGTCTCTGGGTCTTCTGTTCCATTGGTCCTCATGTCTGTTTCGGTGCTAGTACCATACTATTGTTGTTACTATAACTCTGTAGTATAATTTGAAGTCAGGTATTGTGATACCTCCAACTTCACTTTTCTTGCTAAGGATAGCTTTGGCTATTCTGGGTCTCTTATTTTTCCAAGTGAATTTCATGACTCTTTTGTCTAATTGTGTGAAGAATGTCATTGGAATTTTAATGGGTATTGCATTGAATCTGTTTAGTGCTTCAGATAACATGGCCATTTTGTCCCTTTGCCATAGAGTTTGAAACTATGTGGATTCTTTTCACAGTTTTGGATACGTAAAATCATGACTGACATTGAAATTTCCAGTATCGGTTGTATCTATGGACTTCTGTTAAAGTGATGGATACTTCCTGTCTCTTATCTCTTTTCTATCAACTAGATGAGAATTATATCCTTGCTAGATTATAGGAATTAATATGAATTTTTTTCTTGCCGGAAGTAGAGAATAAAGAAATATACAAAATCCAATACCTCATTCCTCTCTGGCTCCTCTCAGTGGTCTTTTGTATTATGAGATGCTATATTTATAACAAGAATTCTTTTATTCTCTTTATTGATTTTACATGTATTTTGTTTGTTTGTTTTAACAGAATCTAAAGGAACAAGAAGAGATTTCAGAAGCTATGATAAACCTTGGCAATTAAATGCAAAGAAGCCTAAAAAATCAAAAAGTGACCTTGCTGTGTCTAATATTTCTCCCCCATCACCAGACTCCAAATCATGTAAGTAACTTTGTTATTCAAATTCTGTTTCCCTTTATAAGTATGTGTTGTTCAGAAATCAGAGAAACAGTAGTAATTGAAGCCAGACTTTCCATCTGATATTTTTGGCTGCTAATGCTAACGAATATGCTAATGCTAACGAATACCACCTTCATTTCAGCATTAATACTGGATCTTTTGTAAATATATCTACTCACCTACTTCAACTCTCAAACATGTGTAACTGATTTAGACCTAGTATTCTGTTCTTTAAAGAATGCAAATTGTAGGGAGCAGGTCTCTTGCCTCCCATGGCCAGTTGCAGAATTATACTACATTCAAAGTGGAACCAAACCTATATTTACTGAAGTAATGAAAGCAAATTAAATTGTTTAAAGCAAAAGTGAACAAAATTTCTATGTTAAACATTTAACAACAACAACAAAAGATTTCAAAGTCTTCACCAAGGATCTCCCTGAAGTCCTACTCATTGTTTGTGACTAGAGTCTATATAGCTATCTTCTCCCACACTACCTTAAATTCTCGTCTTGCTGAAGTCCCTGATCATTTCCCACTGCCTTAGTAGTGATTGCTGTGCTGCCAACACACATGAGGAAGCTTGTTAAAAGCTTAGGAGCTATCAGAATGCAAGAGAGCTTGAAAGGTGCCCCTCTTATATTTCCATTCCTTATTCTTGTTACAGCATGAGGTGTGTTTGATTTTTAATTTCAAAAGAGGAAATAAATATTTCTTTTTATTCAGAAATGTTTGAAAAACCACTATGCATGAACTGGAATCTGAATCTAGGTCATAGGTGAAATGCTCAATCTGCATTTACATAGTAGTACTCAGAAAAACATTACATCAACCACATCAAGCTATTGTGAGGATTATGTGGAATATTATGAAATTCAAATAATCTTAGCAAATTATAATCATGATTTGTTAAATTGTACTGCTTCACTAGTTTTGTATACAAATTTGATCCCGATATTTTAAAATATGCATGTCTAAAATTAACATAGTTTTTAAGTTATGAATGCAGATGGAAAAAATGAATAAAGAAAAAAATGAAAAATTAAATGAACTGAGTCTTAGTTTTCTCTCCATCAAGAAGCAACCAGTGTCTGTCTTTCACTCTTGCCCCCTCCTCCCTCCCTCTCTTTGGTCCCTCCCCTCCCCTCCCCTTCCCTTCCTTCCTTCCATCCTTCCTTCCTTCTTTCTTTCTCCTTTTCTCCATTTTCTCCTCTTTTTACCTCTCTGTCTTCCAGTGATAAATCTGTAGTTTCAGGGGATTACTAATTTATATTGCCAGTTCTGTATTCCATCACTTATCATTGAGGGGAAAATGCCAAAAGCCCACTCAATCTACAGGCTCTGCTCCTTCTAGGGTGTTACCTAACTGCGGAGTATTGCTGGGGGTTGGCATCTGACTATATCTCTTTCTGCTTGGGTGATCTACGCTCAATCTCTGCTTCCACCAGACCATTAACAATATTTTAATGGCATAATAGTAGTAAAATAACACTTGTATAGTATGTGTATATATATAACTGTAAGAATACAATAGGTTTTGGGTTATATGGTTGGAAATATATTGTCAAACATATTAAATTGTTGCTGAAGTAATAGAATATCTCTTAGACATAGATCGTGTTAGCTTAAAGATGCATATTATAATACCTAAAACATCAGTAATAATAGCACAAAATGCATAAATGAAGAGTTAGTAGGTACATTAAAGTGGAATATGAAAAAGTTATTCATCCTCCCAAAACAAAGGCAGAAAAAGAAAAATAGAAATAAAAAATATTGTTAAAAAAAGTCAAATACCAAGATAACAGGTTTAACTAAACATGTCAGTAATTAAAGTATAAATAAATGGATTTAAACTTTCCAATAAATTATCAAGTATTATCAGACTGAATGAAGCATACAGATTTTTAAAAACAAGTAAAATACTTTAAATGTACAGACAAAACCAATTTTAAATACTAAGCATAAAGAAGCCTAAATGGTTATATCAGCCTAAGAGAATGAGTCATATTACCAAAGATGAAGACATTATCTCATAATGAAAAATGGGATTGAATCAAAAATGACTGCGTTCATAAGAACAAAGTTTCCAAGGACCTAACGTAAAATTTACAGAAGTAATGGGAGATACAGACACAATAAGTAAACCAGAAAAATCAGTAAAGATAGAGAAGATTTGAACAATCGCCTTGAGTTAATTGATGTTTATGGAACACATGGTCAATAAAATTTGAATACATACACATACATATAATTCTCAATTCCAGATAGAATATTCAGAAGGATAATACTATATAGTATACCATAAAACAATTATGGAATTATATGAAATATTGTTTTGTGACAAAAATTTTGTGAAAAAAATTACATGAACCCTAGAAACTCTCCTTGCCTCTACACTTGGAAATTAAAAAGCACATTTTTCTAAATAATCCACGAATTAAGAACAAAGTCTCAAAAGAAATTTGACAACATCATGAAAAAGGAAATAGATACATTTGTAGGGTGAACTAAGTCGGTGCTTAGGAGAATAATGATAGTTCTAATATAGGAAATTTAAAGATTGATGTTTTAGAAAAGAAAATTAAAATCAAAATTTCAGCTTTCACTTTAAGAATATAGATACATAATGAACTAAACTAAGAATATGTTAAGAAAAAGAAGTGAGAAAAATAATGAAATTAAAATAGAAAATAAAGAAAAATCAATGAATTGTAGAAGCTATTTATTTGAAAAGACTAACTTAATAAAACCTCCTTGTATGTATGATCAAATGCATACTACAGCTATCTGGAAGGAGTAAAACTGTTTACCAATTGTGAAGGCATTAACAGGTACTTAGAAGATAATTTTAACAATGCTGTGCCAATAACACTGACAACTTATATAAAAGATATAAATTTCTTATGAGATACAAGTTACCAAAACTGATTGGAGAAGAAACAGGAATGTTAAAATTTTCTCTATCAGCTAAACAAATTGCGTTCATTACAACTCTATTTAAGAGACCTCCCCTACATAACCCTGATATTAAGATAAGATAAGGACTTTACAAGATAATGCTACAAATGATTATCCCCTCAGGATCATAGATATAGATATTTTAGCACATATTACTGATATTGATACAGAAATGTATAAAAAGGATAATACTCAATGATCTAATTTGCTTTATCCAAGAAATATAAAATTTGTTTAATAGACAAAAATTAGTCAGTGCAATTTACCATATTAACAGATTAAAAGAATAAAATTATTTCAATACACAGAGGAAAAACATTTGACAAAATATATTTATGATAAAAACTCCCGTCAACTTAGGAATAAAGAAGAATATCCTCAGCATAATAAAGGGCAAAACCAAATGTCTCACAGCTAATATATTCTATATTGAAATATTGAATATCTTTATAAGTGGAACAAGTGCTTACAACTTCTGTTCAAAATTACAATGAGGTCATAGCTAATGAAATTAGACAAGAGAAAAAATGCATAGAAAATATCTTTAACTATAGATGTCATGATTTTATAAACATGAGAAATACAAAGATAGAAAACATCTTTAATAGATAGGCATGGTGGCACACACTTGTAATCCCAGTGACTTGAGAGGCTGAGGCAGAAGGATCACAAGTTCAAAGCCAGCCTCGGCACCTTAGCAAGGCCCTAAGCAATTTAGTAAGAATCTGTCTCAGAATAAGACAAAAAAAAGGACTGGGGATGTGGCTCAGTGGTTAATCCCTTGAGTTTAATCACTGGTATCTCTCCTTCCAAAATAAATAAATAAATAAATAAATAAAATCTTGAACTACAGATGTCATGATTTTATAACAATGAAAAATACAAAAATATTTAAAACAAATATAAATTATGTTATATGCTAACAATGTAAGTTGAAAATGTCCTTAAATACCATTTACAATAACATCAAAGAATACCAAATATTTGGGGATAAATTTGATGGGTAAAATGTGCAAACTGTCTATCCAGAAAGTTATGAGGCATTGCTGAGAGAAATTAAAGACTTAAAAAAATGGATAGTTATAACTCATTCATGTTTAACATTGGTAAGGGGATAGTATGATACAAACAGGTCTAGAAGTTGAGTACAATCTCTCTCCAAATCCCCAGCAGGCTTTACCCCTGGAAGTGGATAAAAATATTTTTAAAATGCATTATTCAAGGGAAAAAGACCATGATTATCTAAAGCAATTTCATGACTCACATGAAATAATTTACTCCACCTGACTCCAAATCTTATAAAACTGCAGTTGTCAGTTCAACATAGTAGAGAGTCCAAAAGTAGCCCTCCATAAGACAGTCACATGAGCTTTCACAAGGATATATTAGCAATAAAATGGGAAAAGAAGAATCCCAACATTGGGCATCTCTTTGAAAAACAAAACAAAATATAACTTGATCGTCTACAAAGAGAAGTAATTATTCTCTTAATTCTTCCTTAAATCTTTAATTCTCTGAGTTTGGTAATAAGATTGCTGCAACCTTTCTCATGGTTCTCGTCTATCTCCTTCAGTGGACCCATTGATTAGGGAATTGTGGGCTTAGGGGGAGATTTGCTTACTGGTTTTCGCATTTTTTGAAGGTCGTCTTCTTGCTCCTTAACCGAGGTATATTCCTTTTCCTCCTAATTTTTGTTGAGCTTGAGCTTTTGTGTGTACTTAGATTATTTGTTCTGAGTTTTCTCACTGGATGGAGTGTATGGGTTGGTGCCAGGGGATGGAGCCTAAGAACCCTCTCTAGTTGTTCCTCCTTGGATCCTTGTTGGGTTGGGATTTTTGTCTCCTCCTTTACTTGGGTTGGAGAACTATTGGGAAAGTTGAGTTCAGCAACAGAATCCCTAATCTGTGAACTTTTAGTAGATTTCTAGCACCTCATGATATATGGGGAAACATGCGATATCGACAACCAATGCAATTGATAGTGTTCAACTGGTTACTTAGTGGTAGCTATGCATATTATAATGTTAGTTTTCACCTAAGACTGAAATGATAGTGTCTGCAACTATTTTCAGCTAAAGCAGTGTTTAACTGTCATCTATACCTGGCTTAATATCAATCATTAACCATCAAATTTTGCATACCCAGCAGTAATCGTTACACAGCATTAATGGTAGGGGCTCTAGTTGTATAAGCCAATTAGAGCTTGGAGGTGTTAAGATTACAGATAACTGAGAGAAAAGGAAATGGAGAAGAGAGGGTAGGAAGATATAAATTTGGAGTGTGAACAGAGAAAGAGTAGAGAAGATGTTAGGCAAGGAGGTTTAAAAAAAGAGGGAAAAAACAGATTACGGAGTAAAAGAAGAATGAAAGAAGGCGATAGAATTTAGTGGTTGAAGGAAGAATGTAAGGAGGGGTGACAGATCCATACAAATAAAGGATCATAGAACACACAAAAAATATATATACTGATCAAAAACCCAACCCTCAGAAGGCAGGGCAAGGAAAAATATTTACAGTACAGGAAGTGCTCAAATTGTAGGGAAGAGCAGGAAAAGAAAAAGAATAAAATATAAAACAGTAAGTTTGTATATTTATATGTGTCCGTGAACCAAGTGGTGCCTCTAAAGCACACAGAACAACAAAAACAACGCAAAGGAAAAGGAAGAACTAAGGAAGAAGAAGGAAAGGGGGTGGGGAACAAGCCCCCAATGCAAAGTTGATGGTGGTTTGAGGAATTACAGCCTCTGGTGGAAGAGCTGTCATTGGGAGTAGGCACACGTTCACTGCTTCACTGTCTTTCCATTTCTTCATGCGTGGGCTCGGGTGCTAAGGGTTGAGGGTGGATGAGTCTTTCCTCTAGATCTGCACTGTTTACCCATTACTAGTTTGAGATCAGGGGTGACTTGAGTTGCTGTCACCAAGTCTACGTTCCCAGGGTGGGGGTGGGGAGTCCTATGGGAGGAGCCCCGTGGGTGAAGCTTGTGTCGATGAGGCCTCTGGATCTTTGGAGGGAGGCATCTGCTTCAGTGCCAACAGGCCAGGTCACTGCCAGCGCCTGCCCAGGCGTTGTCTATCTCTGCTGGAAATCTGGTTCCTGAGAATCTCTCAAGGACTTTGGCCCTGAGGTGGAGGAGTCAGTAGTTCCCCACTTCGGGGTCGCAAACAAAGTCCCTCTGGACCTTTTTGAGATAATTCCTGTGTATTATCGCCCACTCGAGTTCAGACAAAACCACCCTAAGTTTCTCCAGCTTGGGTCAACCTAGGAAAGATGCTGATGGTGCCCCGTGATGGTGAACAGAGCCCATTGCTCTGTAGGTGCCTGCCCAGGGAGCGCTTTTTCTGTTGTGTTCACTGAGCTCCCCAGTCAGTGGGAACATCCCCAGATGCCCGCAGGACCACCCCCAGGTGGCCTCAGAACTACCCCCAGGTGGACATAGGACCACCCCCAGGTGGCCTCAGAACCACCCCCAGGTGGACATAGGACCACCTCCAGGTGGACGCAGGACCACCCCCAGGTGGACATAGGACCACCCCCAGGTGGCCGCAGGACCACCCCCAGGTGGACGCAGGAACACCCCCAGGTGGACATAGGACCACCCCCAGGTGCATGCAGGACCACCCCCAGGTGCACGCAGGACCATCCCCAGGTGGACATAGGACCATCCCCAGGTGCCTGCGGTCCGCGGAAGGATGGCTCCTTTCTTGGCTCACTCCGCAGGTTGCTGTGGGACTTGGGTCGCTTCCAGGAGTGGATGTACCGAGCAGCCTTTCGTTTGGCCGCGGACTGGGGTGCTTCTCAGACCCCAAGGAATTCAGTTGTATTAGTGTTATGCTTTGTTTTGGAGCTTCCCTGCTGGTGCGGCTGGTCCCAGACCAACTCCCACCTTGGCTCCTGCCGCTTCTCCTCTAAGTTGGGCTGGGTTTCCCATCTCTCCCACCAATGTTACAAAATTTCTGTGATCCTGAGTCCCACTCTCTGTTCAGTATTTAGTATTGGTGAAATATGTTCTCTACCCACCTGCTAACGTAGTATTGTACCTGTTGTGTTGGAGGAGTGGTCAGGGATGCAGGCTGGTCCTGTTCACCACCTACCCAGAGTCCTCCCCTTCCCAGAATTCTCCATTAAATCCTCTTAATATGTTATTGAATATAATTTGCTCAAATTTTCTTAATGTTGTTTGCTTCTAATTTCATGAGGGATATTGGTCTATAGTTTTCTTGGTATCTCCTTATCTGCGTTTGGTATGAGTGATATACTGTCTTCCTAGAATGAGTTTGAAAGTGTTCCATTTGTTTCTATTTCATGGAATAATTTGAGGAGCATTGATATTAGTTCTTTTTTAATGATCTGGTAGAATGGAGCTGAGAATCCATCTGGTTCTGGGCTGTTCTTTATTGGAAAGCTTTTTATTACTGTTTCTATATCATTGCTGTTATGGGTCTGTTTCAGTTTGATTTCTTCTCTGATCTTCATTATTACCTTCCTTGCACTAGTAGGAAATGGTTCTTGTTTTCAAGGGCTTTGTGTTGCATCAGCAGGTTGTTTGAGATCTTTCTAATTTTCTTATGGCAGGCACTCCTAGCTGAATTTGTAGGGTGTTCTAGTATGTATTCTTATTTGATTCTAAGCATTTTTAAATCTCTCTCCTGATTTCTTCTATTACCTATTCATCATGAAAAAGTTTATTGTTTATTTTCAGGTATTTTAATAGTTTTGTAGTTTTTTTTCCAAATTTAATTCCATTATCCTCAGATAAGATGCAAAGAATTATATCATTTTTAAGTTTCATCTTTTCTAAGAGTTGCTTTAAGGCCTAAGATGTGGTCTATCTGGGAGAAGGTTCCCTGAGCATCTGAGATGAAAGTCTATTCAACTATTATTGTATGTAGTATTCTATAGATATGTAAGTCCATTTGATATGTAGTGTAATTAAGTCCAAAGAGTCTTTGCTGAGTTTATGTCTGGATGACTTATGTACTGCTGAGAAAGGTGTGTTGAATTTCCCCAGTATTGTTGTAATGGAGACTTTGGAGCTTTTAAAATTCTCTCCTTATTCTGTATGTCAGGTATTTTAGTTATAATGTCTCATGGAGAGGTGCTTTTTAACTGTAATTAGATACACTAACATTCAGGGCATAAATATTTACTATCATTATAGCTTCTTGTCGAATTGTTCCTTTTGCAAGTATGAAGTGACCTTACTTGACTCCTCTGATTAAACTTGACTTGAAGTATTCTTTGTTATGAGAGTAGCTACTTCTGCTTGCTTTTGGACTCCATTTTTTCTTGGTATATAAGTTTCCTGTTTTTCATTTTCAGCCCAGTGCTGTCTTTGTTTTACAGTGAGTGTCTTTCAAATAACATATAGTTGGTTCTTCTCTTTATTCCACAGTGCCATCCTATGTCATTTAATTGGAAAGGACATAGATACTGTTTACATTCAATGCTATTATTGAGAGATATTTATTGCTTCCATTTTCATTTATTTCTGTGTTTAATTTGATCCTGTTTTTCATTTTCTTCGCTACTCTTGAAATGAGATTTGTGCATTTGTGAGCCCCAAGGTTTATTGATTGCTGTATGAAATACTTATTTTAAGTATTTTCTGTAGTGCCAGCTTAGTAGTCATGAACTCTGTTAGTTTCTCCTCATCTTGGGAAGTTTTTATTTATTCTTCAATTTTGAAGGATAGCTTTGTATACAGCAACCTCGGTAACACTTTTCTTGAAGCAATTGGAACCCATCATTCAAGACCTCCTGAATTTTAGAGTTTGTGTTGAGAAATCAGCAGGAGCTCTGATTGTTTTGTCTCCAAACGTGACCTGGGGTTTTTCTCTTGAGGCTTTAAAAAATTCTCTGTCTTGTATGTCAGGAATTTTAGTTGTAATGTTTCATGGTGAGGGTCTCTTCTGATCTTGTTGATTTGGGATTCTGAGTGCTTTCTATTCTGGATGTCCATCTGATTGTCAAGGCTTAAAAAATTAGTTGTTACTATTTCCCTGAAGAAGTTATGCATTTCGTTAGCCTGCATCTCACAAACCTCCTCAATTCCATGATTTTTAAATTTGATCTCTTAATGTTGTCCTGAGTTCTTGTATATTCTGATGATATTTACTTATTTTCTTTAATGACGTCTGAATGTTGAAGGGAGGCCAGTTTGTCTTCTAGCTCTGAAATTCTGTCTTTAGCATGGTCAGCTCTATTAGATTTTCAACTGAATATTTTATTTGAGTTATTGTGTCTTTCGTTTCCAAGATTTTTTTTTTTTTGGTATCTAGCTCATTGATGAACTTCTCATTCATATCCTGTACTGCCCATATTTGTACAATAGGGTTAAAAAATTTTCCAAATGATTATTCATATTTTTAAAATAAAGAGCACAAATATATACGCAATCAATAACTTTCAGATAAAATAATGTAATTAGTACATTCTAAAAAATCTTATAAAACTTACTTAAAATAGACACTTAGGTTTATCAGACCAGTTTTGTTGAAGAATTAAGCAATCTCATAGCCTATCCAATGTACCGTGAGCTTGGCAGAATACAATGTTCATGACTGAAGGGTATTTTGTTACTGTAATACCCACCAGCTAGTTACTATCATTTAGAAAAGTACCTGATATATGATACATAGTTTGTTTCATGTGAATGAGAGGACACATTTTGACTTTAATGTGGGAGTTAATGAGGATAATTTAAAGGTGAGATTATGATAAAATATATCTGTGTGTTCACAAAATTGCAGTTTAGAAGTTACACATTCAGATAACCAAAAATAACACTTATTTAGCGTGACTGATAGAAGGGAAAGATCTGTATCGCAATGTTATGGTATTTGTTTTCAATGGTTATTTGTTAGGAAAGGTAGGTTTTCGGTGAAGGTTTGCCGTATGATATTACGTATTTCTGCTAGTTACATGACATGTGAAATAGTGAATAAGATACTGACGGAAATTGCAAGGTCATTGTCTAGTACTTCTCTGTGCTTGGCAGTGTTTAATTCTTTATAGCCATGTCATATTTTATGATCCAGTGGAGAAAATTGAGGTAATTGTGTTGGTTTAAATTAAAACACCAGATTGAGCCAGTTCTCAATAGTTTTATTAATGCTTTTGCATTTGAGGGAGTGTTTCTGGATTTTTGGGTTT
>PVKS010006104.1:0-80559 GCA_004027875.1 Aplodontia rufa
CCCTGGAGAAGGCTTTTGAAATAGAGGTTCCCCAGCTTCTTCCTTATTAGGACTCCCAGGACTGGGCCTGGGGATTGATGTTTGCTATCACCTTCTTGGCATTCTGATGTATATAGCCTTGTTTGAAATTATAGCACTAGACCACCTTGACTTATTGAGGAGGACTCAAGGTACTAAGTCTCCAAACTGGCTCTCTTATGTCCCAACAGAATTGTGACAGTTATTAATAAGTTTGAAATGGATTGCCTGTGTTTCTTCTTGACTCCAAGAGAAATGTGTCTCTGGGAACATTTCCAGAGCGGTGTTAGTTCTGCCCTCTAGCAGATCTTCAGGGCCAGCCAACATCTGAGACGTGCTCTAGACCTACGAGTTCCAACATGCGCTGGACTCTTTGCTGGGCTTGGAGGACAAGCACAGTCCTTCATCCCTCAAAGAGGCTGGGAAGCTCAGAGTTCTGGGCCCAGGTTTGCCATCCAGTATGTTCAAAAAGAGTACACAAGCTCTTGGGAGCTTTTACAGCTTAGGGAGGCCTTGTCAAGTTTTGTCAACATGAAGCTGCCACTGGAAGTGCACTGAGCATGTAGCTCAGTCATAAGAGCATGCTTTGTCTCCTAATAAGGTTTTGGGGTTCTGGTTGAAGACCAGTGTAATGATCAACTGGGTCAGATGCTCCCCTAGAGTTCTCATGGGGACACTGTGGAGGCCTGCAAATGCCTTTCAAGGCATTGCCACCACTTCTCAGTACGATTAAAACTCCATCCTCCAATCCCACTCCCACCCCAATTCTTTAGTTGATGTTCATCTATCTTGGAAGCCATTAAATAAACATTTTTACCAAGGAGACTTTGAGGAGCTAAGTTTCCATTTGTAGAATTTCAGTCACTCTGAAAGGACATAGGAGATATTTTTGAACACACCATGACTTCCCAGTTAACCTTCAGATCATTCAGGAAAAGATACTGCCTCCTAAAGCCCAGCTTTAGTATATAGGGGACTAACGTGTGGTAACCATAAGAATTCACCTCTGATACAAAGGTACCGTTGAGCAAGGACCCAGCTGCTGAGCTTTGAAATCCATTGTCCATTCACATTGAGGCCAGCCCTTCCATGGGCTTTTCCCAGCCTCTGATTAAGGACTGTAAGTCAGGCCCATTTCTGGGAAGCACGGAACTCATCTTGGCCTCAAGAACTCCCCAGTGGTCTTGTATAATCTTCCACACCCTGCATGGCAGTTGGGTGCTTCCACCAAACCGCCACTCTCTCCCTCTTTCTCACTGGAGATCCAGCATGAGGACAGGTTGCCAGCTCTCCAGGCTCTTTCGGCTTTGACCCACTTGTTCCCCCAGGCAGTTCTCCTAAGATCCTAGAACATTTAAGCTCTTCCTACTTTCTGCTTATAAAACTCAGATTAATAGATGAGTCTTCTCTCTTAGCTGCTAATGTTTGCTTGTTTGCTAATCGACTCGTCCCACCACCGTGACTCCCCTTCTTGGTGAGGAGATGAGCGAGAAATGGCTTCCCACTAGAAGGCAGGGTTGAGACTCAGGAAGCCTCAGAGAAAACCTGAGAGGAGAGGTAGCAAATGCTGAGTATGAGAACAAAATGATAGTTACAACAGTTTTAAAGATTAGAAAGAACATTCTTGTATCTTATCAATCTTCCTATTACTCCTTGCAAGGGGAGAAAAGGGGGGGGGGACAAGCAGTGTGTATGAAGGACCCACCAATGCCTTATGTTTTCCTCAAGGAATTTTCATACAAGTATTAACCCGAATGAACAGATGAGGAATCCAAGGCATGAAGAGGCAATGTAATTAATCCAAGGTCACACTGCGAGCAAGAGATGAGCAGTATTCAAACCTAGGGTTTTAGGGCCTGAAAATCCATGATTTCCTATTGATGGGAATGAAATAAGTTTTGCTACTCCAGTCTTGATGGAAGGATGAAGAAGTTTAGCCACCTTTGCTGCTCCACAAGCACTAGGGCCATTTCCTGGTTGTGCAGATGAACCAAGGGTGACTACTTTGCACTCTTTTAGGTGTGGCTACACAAAACAGTTGTGAAGATGGACTCCCAGGGCCTCTGAACAGAAGCAGTTGCTCAGATTCCCCAAGGAGGAATTGCCAGGACCAATGGCAAAGCCTGGGAGATCCAGAGGGCACATGAGGATCTACTCATGAACATATGTGTGAGGACGAGAAGCACAGTGAAACTTTTATCTGGAAGGCGAGACAGAGCTGTTCCTTCATTAACGACCAAATATTCTCTAGTAGCAGCCCAAACTCCTCGCATTTTTTTTCTTTTATTAGAAGTATATAGAAATACAGTTGAGGGGGAAACATTATCAAAACATTAGCAATCAATGGATATAAACTTTGTTATCGAGGGGAAGAGCCAGATCATGGCTAACCACCTTGGGTTTTACCTGTTGCAGTTTCCCCCAGAAGAACTCATGGGTTAAATGGGTAGTTCGTGGAGGAATGGCATCGGCTTCTGGGATTTTGTGACTCATTTTTTTCCAATTGTTTGCCCACCTGCTAGTTGAATGTGACTCAACAAACTTGAGGTTGGGGAAGTTAGAGGAGATGTATACAATCTTAATTGTTCTGGGACCTATACCACCACAGACCAACACCTCCCAACAGTCTAGCATATATTTTTGTCTTCTGGGGAAATTGGATCTCAGGGATTTGGGGAAATTTTAAGTCATTTTAGCTCATTGAATCTAATTCAAAAAGTAGTCAAGGGATTAGGAATGACTTCCACCCCCTTATTAAAGATAAAAGGTGTTCTGTAACCAAAATATCATGACATAGAAGCTCATAGGGAAGTTGCACATCTGCTATTACTAGAGAAGAACATTACACCAATGACTTTTCCTTCCTGGAATCCTTCCAAGTCCTAGCATATCTTATCACTATTGTCTCTAGTGGGGATCGATATGCTTTTGAATGCATTTCCCCCAATGTGAAACAAATTGGTCACAACCCCCAATTTTCTTTTTTCCTTCCATTTTATTTTTTCTTTTATGCAGTACTGGAGCTGAAACCCAGTGCCTTACACATGCTAGGAAAGTGTTCTACTACTGAGCTATACTCTCAGCCCCAATTTTATTTCTTTATTTCTATGCATATTTACTTATAAATTATATAAAAGTACTATTACCATTTACTAAAATTTCAAGGCACTATATGCATACTTGCATCAAACTTTAGAGTGTAGGTATAAATCTGTTTCAGATACTCTTTTATCATATCCGTTTTTTTTAAAACTGACTTCTTTTTCAGTCTGATTCGATTGTCATTATCTATATCTTATAAAAGGGCTTTCTCACTCCTGTAGTACAAGAAACTCAGGCATTGCTTTATTTTCATTTGAACTTCATTAGTACATAATATCTGCTGTGAGACAGTTCTTCACAAGACTCTTATTTTTCTGCATGTGTAATAAGCAGAGGCTCTGACAACTTTCATTCTGGTCTATCTTTTCAAGGATGTTTGTATACAAAAAAACCCCTTGAAACATAGAATAGGGCTCTGTATTGTAGAAGAAAGTAGGATTGTTTGCTATCCAATATTATAAAAATAATGTCTTACAAAAGTTGGGTAGGTTTTCTAGCAGCCCCATTATAAAAGCTTTGGGTCTCCTTCACTCAGTTTTTAGCTGTGACATAAACTACTTGTATAACATCCACTTGAGCTGTATGCACTGACACTGTGGACTTGGGGCAAGGGTAGTCAGATAAACATGAGGTTCATGCTGCTTGTTGTGCTACAAGTAATAAAGTTCTTTGTCTCTGACCTCAGGGTTTTGTGTCTTCTGCCAGCATCTATGACATGTGGCAGGTCAGCTTGCCAGTAGGGGTAAAATGTGAGACCTTCTACAATTTTCAGTAGTGTCTTTCATGCATTTTTTAAAAAATGGAGCATAAATCTTTCCTAGATATTTGTCTATTTTATTTAGTTTCATTAAAACTGGGTAATACTGGCCAAATTACTTAGCTGCACCTATAATAACTCATCTCAACACACGACATGAAAATCAGTGGGAGGGCCCTGCCGTCGAGCTGTCCTTATTGTGAGGAGTCACTCTTTCCTCAAGATGACACACTTGCCTCCCAGGCCACTTGGAAACTCTTACAGACTGATGGCGGCCATAGGCAAACCCATAATTGATAAAACTAAATTCTTTCTACAGAAATCATTGCATCATCTTATACTCCCAATGGAAGGACTTGGGACCTGCCCTTTGGAGACTACTGCTTCTGAATAGTTCACTTTTACATTTAGCAGCCCCATAGTATTTTATGAGTGCTTAGAATGGACCCAGCACTGACTGAAGCCCTTCAGGTGGTATTTTATTTGCCTCATTCTACATCTGAGCACTACCACGTCTGTTTTACATGTGAGTGTGCTGTGGTTCAGATGGATTAAGTGTTCATATAAACCTTCCAGTGGGCAGCAGCTCTGTGGCCACCATCTGCCTTCCAATACTGATCCTCTATTTCACAGATGACAAGACCAAAGGCCAGGTGACAAAGGTTCTCTCGGTTCCTATTCCTCATCAATTCCTGGGCATAGTATTGGTTTCCTTGTCTGAAATATTTAGGATTGGTTCCCTGGTTTTCACTAAATGACTTTTGGTTCTGACTAAAACTTGATTAATTTCTATTTAATGAATTTTTTCTTGTTCCAAAATAACTTTAGAAGAAGAAATTTAAATATGGTCTTTGTGTTTTGAAGATAGAGACTGAAATATGTACCTCATAAATTTTAAGGAGAGGGTGGGAGACTAGGGGTTAAGGAAGAGAAAGAGTAGGAAGAAAATGAAAGGACAGATGCTCCATTGTACTCAGGGACACACGCAGGCATCATCAAATATACACATGCATGTAAGATTAAGCAATCCTACTGATTCCACAGTGAAGATATGATACATTGCTCCCTCCCCCTGATCAGAGACTTCAGCCGTCAGACACATTGGATCTGAGCACGTGGGTGCTGTCATACTTCATTCCTGCTGATCTTGAGAAAGATGGATTATCCTGGCTTGCTCTGAGGCCACCACTGTGCTCCACTGCTCTGTTCTGAGCTCTACAAACAATGCTTCAATTTAGTTTTTATGGTTTACATATTAGTATCCCCCACAAGCTTGTGTGTGAGCAAAGCAAGAAGGTTTAGAGGTGAAGTGATTGATCTCTGAGAGCCTAACCCAATCAGTACCTTAATCTTCTGATAGGCATTAACTGTGTGGTAACTGCAGGCAGGCAGGGTGTAGAGGAGGTAGTTCTATGGGGGTGTGCCTTTGGGGTATATATTTTGTCCTCCTGAGTGGAGCTCTCTCTGCTTCCTGGGTATCATGCCTCCACCACACTCTTCTGCCGTGATGTTCTTCCTCACCTCGAGCCCTAAGGAATGGACCTGGCTGGCTATTGACTGAGACCTCTCAAACAGCTCCCAAATAATCTTTTCCTCCTCTAATTGTTCCTGTCAGGTTGTTTTGCTTGCAGCAGTATAAGAGCTGGCTAAAATGCAAAGTCTTCTGATCTTTTAGAGGGGAAATCATCTACATTTCCAGAGGGAGGAAGAGTGCTGTGTTTGTGCGTATTGGGAAAGGAGGAGGTATGAGGAAGGCTGAGAGAAAGGAGAGGGGGACATAAGCATTCAGGAACACAGGAATTAAAACAGATGTGGGGATGTGTCAGACAATCTAGCCATGAAGCACTACTTAAGCACCCTGTTTTGTATTTTGTGGTGAACTACTAGCTGGAAGACTTTCTGAGAGGCATGTGATAGTTCCTGAGGATAGAGGGGACATTTGGGGTCGGGAGAGACAAGCCAGGCCAGACGACTGGGCAACTGCAATAGGATTTCTAGAATGATGCTATCTGTAAGTCTTTTCTACATTTTTTCATACTGTTAACATTTTATTCACCTGTTAATCTTGCTTTTGCCACTCCTGAGGTGACCCTGGCTCATGTTTATTCAGAACAGTGTTAAAAAGGCAGGAAAAAGGGACACCATCTAGTGGTGGTCAGACTCCAAGATGACCCCATGGTCTCCTTCTCCTGGTACTCACGTCCTTCAGTGCAGGGAGACCTGTCACTTCAATAGAATATGGCAAAGGTACCAGGCGCCACCTCCGTGAATAGGTTGTATGAGTGGGACTTGCATCTTGCTAATTGACTCTCCCTTCAACAAGTGACCACTGCTTGGAGACAGCTGTATGGTAAGGACCCAAGCATGGCCTCTGGCCAACAGCAAACAAATCATTAAGTAGTAGGAGGACTCCAGAGAGGATCCTTCCCCACTCAGGCCTTCAAAGGAAATGCAGCCTTGCTGGTATCATGTTTCAGCTTCGTGAGGGACCTTGAAGCAGAGGCCAGATAAGCTGAACTTGTCAGCACTCTCTCTTTCTATCTCTCTCTCTCTCTTTCGTGCTAGAGATTGAAGCTAGGGCTTTGCACATGCTAACACATGCTAAGCACATGTTCTACCACTAACCTGTGGAACTGCACTTATATTTCTGAACTATTGCAACTGTAAGAAAATAAATATGTCATTCAAAGCCATTAGTGGGGATTTGTAAGAAGGGAGTGGTAATTTGTTATGCAGCAAGAGATTATGAATATACTTGAGTGACCTTGGGAAGACAACTTCATCCCTCTGAACTGTAGTCTTCTGGTTAAGGACCTTCTCTGTGCCAAGCACGAAGATGGATATCAGGTCTACAGTAATAAGAGAGACCTGCAGCATCCTGGCCCCATGGAGCCTCTAATCCAGCCTCAAGATATTGCTGTCACCCTACTGGTTGCATAGAGAACTTAAGCCGTCCCTGCCTTTCCTTTAGAAGGTCAACTGAGACACTAAGTAGAGAGACAAAAGCCAGATCCATTCTGGAAGCCTGTAGCTAGGAAAATCAGATCAAACAGATGGGGGCTTTCAACATAAGCAGAGGCATTTAGGTTTTATTTTATTTTTTTAAATATTACTATGCTTTTAAAATCAGGGCAAATGTGGGGCTTGTTCTAGGAAATGAGTACATGACATGGAAAGCTTTTTGTAACCGAAGCACATTCTGTTCATCTCCAAGTCAGACTGAAAGCCTTCTTGTTTTCTCAAGAAAGAAACATCACAGGTATTGGTTGAGTACTGGGACATGATCTGTACAGTAGGACCACTGCTGGCCTATTAAAAGTCCTTTTTCTTTCAACTAGCCCTGCATGGACTGTGAGACCACGGTCAGGAGGGCTGCCCCAGTAGCACAGTCCCTGGACTCCTCAGCCCCTCTGCATCCCTGACACCCCTTTCTCCTCCCCAGCCCAGGTGACACCGTGGGCCATAAGCAATAATTTTATTCTGACCCACTTAAGTGCTGTCTCCACCTGTTGTCTTCTTCATCCATACTCAGCAACCCACCTGAAAGCAGTCATAGCCCTTAAAAAACACAATCCATTTATCTTCTTTCAAGGTTTAGTAGAGACCTCAAAAATCAATGCCTATCGCCCTTCCCTGGGAAGCAGCCACAAACATCCCCTCTCTTCTTGGAGATACACCTTCTCATGTACTCCTAACACTTCGAAAGAATGAGCAGATGCCTGTCTTTAGGAGTAGGACTCCTAGTGTCCTGTGGCACAGCAGGACAACTGGGTGGAAAAGAGTTAATTATATAGCTGAGTTTGATTATTCCCAGCACAAAGGAGTGATAAATGTCCGGGAAGATGAATATGCCAGTGACCCTGATCTTTTCATTACACATTATATATGAGTATTGAAATGTCACACCGTACCCCATATATATGTATAATTACTCTGTGTCTGTTTATATATATATACACACATATTTCTGCCTGCATATTTGTATTGTATAAATAAATATGCATATGTATATATATCTACATATACAGAGAGATAGAGGAGAGAGAGAGAGAGAAGGACTGATTGGCTGGGTTTATAATCCTAGCACAGCCACTTATGGCTGTGTGACCTTTAGTGTATTATTTGTCCTCTCTGGTCTGCTTTTTAAATGGGGACAATAAGCATCTCACATGACAGCATAGAGTACATAGAACCGAGCCTGGGATGTGGCGAGCACTTGTAAATAAATGTAAGCTATTACTATTAATGTAGCAGAAGGAAAAATAACAAAAGCAGACAGTTTTTTTCCCAGTTATGTTTATTTTATCAAGACTCAGCTAGGAAAAAATAAGGAAGACTTAGCCTTTCCCTTCTGGGGGTCATCTGAGGAGAGGCTTGTCCTTGGAATCTTTGCTTTTGATTTCCATCCTCCTTGACCTCTGTCCTTTCCCAGCTTCCCTACATCTGCTCCCTGCTCGGCCAAAGACCCTCAAAAGATACCTTATGAGGGATCCCTCCCTCAAACCTTAGCTTCTCCTGTCCCACTTCCTTCCCCATCACATCTCTCTCCTCTCCCCTGTCCTTGTCCTTAGGGCTTTTGCTAGCATCTGATCAACTAATTTGTGCCAAAATGTTAATCACTCTTGGTTTAAATCAATCGTCCTCAGTTTTTTTTAATGTATCTCCATACCATGGGTGTGAAATACATAATAATTCCCATTAGTAGCAGTGTCCTTCACTAGCTCTGTGACTCAGCTCAGCACTAGGGAAAGCACCCCCATCTAGCCCACAGGGTCTTACCCCACCCCTCATGTCACTGATAATCACAGCAAACAAGTGCTGCCTCCCAGATGCAGCAACTTAACCCAAATCATACTGATGGTGACAACATCAGCTTCCACAGCAGAATCACAATGAAGGCCGGGAAAGGGTCCCTGGGTAGGGGATTGGGATAGGATACCTTTGAACACTTTTAGAATCATACATGTCACCTAATCTGAATATCCACCTCCAATAAAGCAAATAATTGTGGTCTTAACCTCATTTCCCTCTGGCTTGCAAATACAACATCATATTAGATCTGCAAGGCCACCATGTGGGAGTGTGTTCAGAGCTGGCCTTGGGAAAAGAGATGTGTTTGTATGCCTATGTAAGAATACAGAAACGCCACTGTCTAATTGTTCAAGGCAATGTATTAACGGTCTAGTAGGGGAAGCCTTCTGGTCGTGGGGGGCTCTGACTCACTGACCTGGATGTAAAATGGTCAGAAAGGTGAGGTGAGTTGTCTGCTCCTTTCCATTAGCCAATGAGGGCAGAGTAACCACCCATACCCTGTTGTTGACGTCCTATCTCAGGAAGTTCTTGAGGTCTCCAAATCCCAATCTTCTTTGCATGTTTCAAAACTACAAATTTGCCTAGGAAGAGACAGACTCCTTGGTAAAGTGTGATCATTAAGTGGTCCCTGACTGTTGGAGATGAGTGAAAATCACTAGGTCAATTTCAAGTGTTTTATTTCCGTAAAACCATCTAAGATAACCTGCTAAATTCCATTATCCCTGAGGGACATCTATAGAAAATTAAGTTGAACAATAACGATACCACTTAATGGTAACTTTTCAAATACATATCTTTAGAGTTCTATTCTTTTGAGAAGATAGGTAAATGATTAGAGCATTTGCATATATATACATATTTATCACATGTATGAAAATATATATAAAAGATAAATAAGCTCTGGGTCACCAACCTATTTTAATGTACCTGCATCAATTTTGTTTGAATATTCACAGAATGGAAAATTTGGAACTTATTGGTGTAATATTTCAGCATCAAAACTTTGCCTTTCAGTTTGGTCTGGGGAGTTACATGGGTATTGCTTTAGGATCCCCTAATGGAATAATTAGTGTGCGTGTATGTGTGTGTGTGAATGGATGGACATGTGAAAAATCTCTTATATCAGTTTTTCTCAAACATTGTCAAATATTAAATTCAGGCTGCTCCCAGACCAATTAAATGAGATTCCCTCAAGCACTGGTATTTTTAAAGTTTCTCAGATAATTCCAATGTGCTTTCAGTCTGAGAACCAAGGGCTAGAGGAAAAAGATCTGTTGAACAAATCAAAACACAAAACACAAAAAGATTTCAGTCCCATTGATGGTATATTCCAAAGATTCTTTTCAGGTCTACTTTTCTGTGATTAAATATTTGTTGCCTTTCAAAAAGAAATATATGTCTTCCAGACTATCTCTTGCACCTGGCAGTTGCAAAAATATGAACAAACAAAACATAGTTTGGTTCAGAAAATGTAGTATGGAAACTCATGGCTTAGCCCAATACGAATTCAGAGAATTCACCTGTTTTTCTGGGGTGTGGTCCTGTCTAGTCTCATGCAGACATTGTTAGCAGTAAATTTGATTTCTCCAGGGAAGATGCCCTAACATGGATAAGCAAAGATGCTGAAAACCAGAAGCCAGGTGGAAACCAAATTCCCCGGCTAAGCAGTCTGTCCTGTTGCATGTGTGTAGGTGGGAGGTCCGGGACTCATTCTAGCCTGCCAGAGGCAACATTAATTTCAATTAGGTGGAAAGTCTTTGGAGTGAATTGTTCCAGTGACAGCCATTTCAGGGTGTCCTGCTTTTGCAAGTGTGTACATGTACGTGTGTGCGGGTGCAGGTGTGTGTTTGTGTTGTTTTCCCAAGGATATTGTTGATGGAGTTAGAGGTCTTTTCATCTCAACGGAAGCTCTGTTAAATCTCCTCACGTCTCTGAGTACCTGTAGCTTCCCTGTTCCCTCTTAGTTCATTTTCTGTGCCACATTCAAGAGTATTTGGAATCTCCACAAGAACAAATAAACCTCTGAACTCTGATACATGTGTAATCTGCCAAGGTCCACCCCGCAATTCCAGACTGTCCCCAAACGAGGCTGAAACAACATCAGAAAGCATCAGTGTTTCCTGTAATCCATTTGCCAAAGACAATGCACCAGATGAGTCGCATTTCCTTTTTCAGCGGTGCCCAGCGTTTCTTCCCTCCGGTAACAGGGGCAAGAGGTCAAGGGAGACTCTCAAGGTGACAGATTTGTTCAAGAAAAAAATGCAGTCCCTTCAGCTCCCAGGACTCAGCACTTATGACTCAGTTGTGTGCCTTCCTTTCTCTTCTGTGACTTTGCTCAGTTGATGAGTGAAGACCTTGTGGAGGATGGAGACACAACTGGAAATCTTTACGTTAATCAGCAATGAGACCTCGGGCCTCAGTTGCTGCCTGCGTAAAACTGTCGGTTTCTCAGAAAGCTCTAAATTACTTTTTTCTATTCTGATCAGCAGCAGGGTTATCCCTATCACTACAGACACCCATCTGGCTTTACTCTGTTCAGTTATGATCCTAAAACCATGCACATAGCTTTCCAAACACTGACAGAGGCTTCTGGCTTTAGAGGGGCCCAGGAAGACCAAGAACCTGAGCGACGAGGGTCACAGAGTCTTGCCACTTTCTTTGTAAACTCTCAGGAACCAGAAACACTGGGGACGCTTCTCCCTCTCATAATTGCTTGGGAAGGAATGTCATAGCCTCCAGCGTAATTAACAGCATTTTAATTCATTCTCTTTTTAGGCTGTTCGCATACTTGCTGTTGCAAGAATGAGCACAGCATTATGTGTGTTATCTTTGCAAAATGAGGCCAAAGATGTTGAACTCTGGCCATCCCCACAAGGAACCTTGCTCTCAGCTTAAATCCAGGTTGGGGAAAGCATTGTGAGGTCGCCATGAAATGCAGTCAGCCTGCTATGATCCTGTGCTCCTTGAATGAGATACAAATAGCATTTAGCAATGCTTATCCCAGGAATCACCTGCTCATTATCTGGCCAGCAGGGAAAGATTCCACAAATAAACCACCCACTGGCAAAGTTATACAGTTACTCAGGAGATTTCGTGAGGGCTTGTCTTGCTTGCCCCCATAATCCTTACCACTAGGGCCAGCACATCTCCCTTCCCACCATGGAGACCCACATACCCTCTCTGGCTGAAATTTTAATGAAAAAAAGGGGGGGGGCGGTTCCTGTATTTTCTTTAGAAAGACACTGCACATTATCTCACAAAGCAGAATGTGATGATCTCTTCCCTTGAAATGTTTTTAGCCCCTCCTGATAGTTTTTCTTCACTTACAACACACGCACACCTACGCACACATGTGTGCACGCATCGTCTTCACAGATGCATCTCCTTCCCTTTTAATTTCATCCTCAATGGTACTGAGTTATTTCAAACAGAAGCAAGAAAATGTGGAACTGACATTGGTTGAAATTTAGGGCATTCTGCTTTCCTATACATTATTCCTAGCTTCTAAAATATTCATAACCACTTAAGGATGATTTATAGATTGATATCTAGAATTGTATCCTGATAATAAGTGCCTCACATGTTTGTATTTCTCAGAATTGATATGTTTGGTAGCAATTGGAATCCAAAGTACAGCAAAATATTTGTATGTGTTAATTACGTAGTATAAATACACACACACACACACACACACGTTGGCGATAGCTCTACAATGAGAGATACCATGTCAAAAAGCAGTAAACTGTCAGGAATCTATGAATATAAATAGTTTTTAGCAATAGCATATTATCAAGGCATTCTTAACTACATTTGGCATTTTTGGAGCAAGAAAAATGCTGGGGTTTCATTAAACTGCAACGCAAAGGAAATGGAGAATTTGGATCCTATATGGGGAATGTCCTTGAAATGAATAGATTGCATAGAAATGCTGAAAGGTATGTTTATGCAAAATCAACCCCTTTTTAAAGAATTCTCAATTTATTTTCATATGCCCAGAAATTATCAGGAAAAATGTAGTAAATAATTAAGAGTATATTTAAATGCCATATACAATATTATTCATGATGAAAGTGAAGTTTATAAAAAATTCATTTGTTTTCTTACTCATGTAAAATAACAAGATCAAATAGAGTGAAAAACTCTATTTTTGTGATCTATCTCGATATTGCACATTCTTATTTGATTCTGAGTTACAGATGCTGGTTAGTTATTTACTGCTAGGAAAAATTGTATTTCCCCTGTGGAAAAAAATAACTAAAGATACATAGAAAAGTAAAATTATAAATGATTCTTATTATGAAACACCCAGGCAATATTTTTGCTGTCTATTGGGTGCCAGGATGTCACCCCAGCTACCTCATGTAAGCCAGCCAATCTTTGCTGTTCTCAGAAAAGAAGAATGCATTTCTGGGAAATTCGCCATTTGAAATTCCAATGGTTGCTGATCCCCTTCTGAGTCTAATGGTGCCAGTTGCTAAGAAAACAAGGGCTTCTTGGCTGGCCAGAGGATGCAGCTCTTTCTCTGTGTGCTCCACGATAGAGGCTCAACCTTGAGACACTCATTGTCCCAGAAAATTAATGTATTGTGAGTCTTCTCAAACTTAGCATCCAGGAGGCATAATCTGCGTTGCTTGTATTTTGATCCCAGGGAAGGTGCAGATAACAGTTTGGACGCAGTGAGTGCTTGCTCCCAAGGTGCTCATATTGTAAAGAACTTGAGGATTGGCTGGCTTGTGGGAAGCCTTAGGGGAAGAATTTCTTAAGATGGGGCCAAAGAAGAGGGACCGTTATGGCTTCTGGTTGTGTTTTAATCACTCCCAGCCTTCTTTCTCTTCCAACCCTATGACAAGATACATTGATTTGTGGTTCCCCTCTGTGTTGGCCTGAAACAAAATGGCTTGTTTGTCTCTAGACAAGACTCCAGGATGTGCTTCAGTTAGGCTACCCAGAGTCGTCCTCTGATCTTGAATCCACGCGTACTCGTTTTCATTTATCAACTGAATGCTTTTCCCAAACCCTTCTGAATGGGAAATGCAAAGCCTTACTTTCGAGAATTACTGGAGCATAGAGTGTGATACATGGAAAAAGTTGAATTGAAATATTCTAGAACAAGATAATGACTTAGAAAGATCTATAGCGTAAACAGTGAACGAAAGCAGCATGGACCAGGGTCCTGGGCCAGAGCCCTTGGTCTCGATTGTAAACTCTAACCTGCTCAGCAGCTGCCATTGACATTTCTTCTTCTCTGTGGCAATGATCTTTGTTCCTGTACCCATCTTCCTCCTTTGCAAAATAATAATGCACATGTCGTTGTTAATAATTATTTACTATGTATTGTGTGTAGGTAGTGCATGTTTGCTATCAATAATCCTCACATAGATCATTCAAGAGGAGTAACATTTTCCTTTTCCTCCTGATAAGTAAATTAAGACTAAAAGAATTGAATATCTGACCCAAGACCACACAGTAGGTGACTTAGTCCGTCTAGACTCAATTTGTAGTCTTTCCATAGTGCAGCCTCTATCGTGGCACATATAAAACCTTCTTCATTCTTGCTTGCTTTCTCCATGTCTTCCCAATAGCAGCGGCTAAGAATATCACCCTGCCACGCACACCCAGCCTGGGATTCCAAAACTCAGGTCTGTCTGATGCCAAAGTCTCATCAGTTTTGACTAAATTTACTCTGACACTAGCCACATGTGGCTTGTTGAGTACTTTAATATGTGGCTACTCAAAATTGACATGTGCTCAAAGCATTTCAAAGACTTAGCATAACATAAAAAGCATAAAGTATCTGAATAATTTTAATATTAATTTGATTTTAAATGAAAATGATTTGATTATATTGGGCCAAATGTATTTTTAAATAAATATTACCTTTGGATTATTTTTTCCTTTTCAATGTGACTCTTAGACAATCATGTGTATAGTTTGCAATGTATTTCTTTCAGGCAGGAGATCATTCAGTGTTGGCAGGGGAGAGTATAGTGAGAAACTGCCAACCTGCTCTGGGAACTTTACTATTTCTATTGCTGCAAGCCTTTGCCCCCTCCCTCAATATGTCACAAAGTAATTATTTCCACAGAAACACTGAAAGATCCTTGAGGATCACAGAATCCCAAGACATGAAGGAAATTTACCGATTATCTGGCTGAAATCAGATAATCTTGTGCTTTTATATCCTATTTTATAGGGTAGTCACTATGTTAGATTATGTCACTGTTCCAAAGATTCACTGACCTTCTTCCTCCCACTGATACCTCCCCTGGGCATAAGGAATTGTGTCCCTCCCCAGCCCCATGGGAAGATTCCCATCTTCACCTTTGTTAATGCAAGAGTGGCCATGTGACTTGCTTTGGTCAATTAAATACGTGCACAAATACCACTTCCGCACCCCTGCTTTATGATCTGGCTCTGGTTGGCCATGACTCTTTTTGCTCTGATGTGAGACTTGTAGTGTGTTTGTGGTCTGAGGGCTGCTCTGTCTGCCTGGACCGCCAAGCGAAGATCATGAAAAGGAGAGTCATGGTTGAACCATGACAGATGTGTAACTGGAGTGACATGAACCTCAGATGTTGCAAGCCACTGAGGTTTTGTGGGCTTTATTACCCTATCATCACTTAGGTACAGAGTTATCCCTACCAAATCATTGCACAATGATATTTGATTTTCTGCAGTGACCCAAATTATTACTAATATCTGAAGCAGAACATCTCATCTTTGAATAGCCTATGAGAAAAGTCTTCTTCATAGTGTACCAAGACCTGCTTCCAGAGACACACTTCTCTCTGTGCAACAGAATGGGCTCTCTTCCATCTGTCAGCACAAGCAAGGGCATAGTTACAAAGAACCAGTTCTTGATGAAGGATAGATATCTGCAAAGGCATAAGAGGTCACTGAGGTTCCCTCATAGAGTAGGAGTAAGCAAACTTGGAAGCGAACCAAGAAACCATGCTCCTTTTAGGGGGAAAAATGGAAAGCTGAGACCATGAAAACAGTTGAGCTCAGAGCCATGGGGGAAGACAAAGATGAAAATCCAGAGAAAATACAAAGTCCACACACAGTTGGCTTGCTAGAAATTGTCAGGATTCCATGGTGGCACGATCAGGTCACTTACGGATATGCTGTCCGACAGAATAGGCTCTGGTGGCATGAAAGCTATACTGTGAACCTGACATAGCCACCTTCAAGCATTTACCTGCTGGCTTCACACTTGGAACTGCAGGGTGAGTTTTCTCCTCCTGTTACATGACTGGCCACCATAAATTTATGCAATACTTCATTTGTCATTAGAAGAACAGATTGACATTGATGCTACCTTTGAGATTCAGCTAGACGAAGTATGGTAAAGTGGTTCAGAATTTGAATTTCAGAGTCAAGTGAGAGCTGGGTTCAAATCCTGACCCCATCAACTGGTAGTGGTGTGACCTTCAGCAATCATCTAGCCTCTGTAAGTCTTGTTCATCTCTAAGTAAGAATACCCTTCACTTTAGAGAGCTGCTGCTTTGAAGATGAAGTAAAACTCTACAAAGTGCTTTCTACTGTATTTGCCCTTCGATATAACAGTAAATTACTATTTTTCTCTGGCAAAACAAAAGGGGAAACAAAGCGTAAGTCTCCATCACGAGATGGCAGTCACACCGATGGCACATAGCGTGCTTCTGAGGACTTCCTCAGAGTCTTGCAGAGTGCTCAGTAATGACGTCAGTCCTTAAATCTTAGGACAGAAGCATCAGCTGCAGGATCCCTTGATGGTTCATTTGAGGTAATCCAGAGAAGGGATGCATTTCTTATTTCTATTTGTGTCCTATTTTCTGTTGAATTTCCTTATCTAATTTCTCCTTCTTTTCTATTGAAGTCAGTGCTGAGAATCAGCACCTTACAACAGCATTGCAACACGGGAGCGTAGGAATTCCACAGACAATTTCACATAAATACTTGAAAGCACAAGAAGCAAAGGGTGAAGGGAACACTTATCATGCGCTGTGCAGTCACAAAGCATCAGAAGGGCTGCAGCAAAGCTGGCCCAGCCATCCAGACGGCTCAGGATTCTGTCCCTGGCATACAAGGCTGTCCTTCCCTAAGTCACCTTGGAAAGTTTAGGACTGCCTCAAACAACTTTGCTTTCCCTTAATATTCTTTTAAGCCCATTAATAGAGCAGAATGTGTGGTTTCAAAAAAATACATTCTAGCCTGAGTGTGTGTGTGCATGTATGAGTGTGAGTGTGCATGTGCATGTGTGTGTGCACGTGTGTGGGTGTGTGTGCATGTGTGTGTGTAGAGAGAGTGCATGTGGAATCTAGTCCTGTTGGTAGGAGCCTGTCTGTGATTGTCCATCCCCTAAGCCCCTTCATTTGCCCTTCTCCAATCTTCACCAGAGTGGTTATCTTTCACTGAGGCCCAGTGACCAGAGCGGCACTAGGTAGTGGGGCACAGTGTGGTGCTTAAGTATTTCTTCTGCCTTTGGTGTCCAGGACCAACCCCTGCTGCTGGCGCTACAATTTTCATCTCACAGCTCCTGTCTACAGTAATTCGTAGACAAAATGTGCACATACACAAAAATGGTGAACTTGAGTCCTATAATTCTGTAAGTGTACTAAGTATCTTATATTTACATAATCCATTTCTAAATTTCTAACCCAGTTTAAAGTGTTTCAGCGATCACCATTTGTTAACAGAAGTTATTCCCCAATTATATTCTGCTTACCTTCAGGGGGTACAATAAAATAAAGTGCCTACATTTTTTGTAAAATTAGGGTTTTTAATTCCCTTGTACCATCTTCAATTAGCCCATTTTCTGTCTTTATTCATTACAGACTTTTTAAACTCTGATGTATGTGCATCCTGAGTGGGAAATTTTGAGGAGGTACTTAGGACTTTACTTCTGACTTGTCGTAGTGGTAAATTGGATGTGTCCAGTAAGCCTGCTCCCCATTTCCTATTAAAATGCTTTTAAAATACATGAAGAGATAGAAACTGGTGACAGAATTATCAACGAAATTTGCCATGGTTGGGGAATTTACATTAACTGAATCACTGATGGGAATGAATCAAGAAGCCCACTGGAGAGGTGCACTCAGAGCAGCACAGTCCGCCCTGCAAAATAGGACACAACCCCAAACTCTGACTTCCCCACCCAGAGCCCACTGCTTCCCATCCCCTTCAGTGGTGCTTGCAAATGCATTCAGTCACCAGAACTCAAAGCTTGCAATGCACCAAGAAGTAATAGCTCTTAGTGGTGTACAGGAAAAATAACAGACAGATTTATGAACGGTGGATGTTGTTTCAAACTGTGACTGATTCTCCATGTCATGTCATAAAGCAAATATGAGATCGAGGCTCAGCTGTACATACCCAGAATAGAAGAAGGCTGTCCACAGCAAACTGAACCAAGGCACTGCATGGCAAACAGAATTGCCAAGTGGGAGCGGCCAGTACCCAAGTGGGCATCAGGAAGGTCTAGCAGGTCTAAGGACTCCACCTTCTCTGTTGCTGAGGTTCAGCCTTGGAGAACATTTTCTCTCTTTAAGAATGAATAAAGAATAATAAGAAAGAAGGAAAGATAGAGGGAGGAAGGGAGGCTGGAGGAAATACAGATATTATAGCATGAAGATATAAAGATTTCTGGATATAGACATAGATCCATGCTTAGACCAGATAGAACACAAAATAAAGGATGCATTCTCTGACAACTCAGAGGAAGAGTTTACCTTTAATGACTACCTTATAAAAGAAGTATAAAGGACATGACTTCTACGAAATGAACAGGTTGTCATAACAAAATGGCAAAATGAGAACATATATGCCCAAGGGATCTGGTCAACACAAGAAAGGACTACAAAGAAATCCAAATTTCAAAATCATTGTGGGCTGGGGTGGAGCTCAGTGGTGGAGCTTCCGCTAAGCCTGTACCAGGTGTGGGATTCAGTGCCTCATGGGAAGTCACAAGGTGCAGCCCTGATAATGTGGAAATACGTTGAATCAGCCCTATAAAGACAAATGCAAATTTTAAAACATCCAGAACACCTATAGAAAGGCCAATACAAAAATCAGTGAGTGAGAAGTCATTCAACAGGACGTCAGAAACTGGCATTACAATAAATGACCCAGCAGCAATTTTGAGACTGAAACCAAAACAATGGGAACGGTAACAGTCACCAAAGATGTGATAGGAAGGAATTTTCCTGTGCCAAGCAATGAATGGAGAGAGCTTAGAAACCTTTGGAAAAAAAAATGAGTTGCACCTTTGGCTTACCCTCGCTATGTTTCTGCTTTTTGAAAACAAAGGAAAACCTACATCAGAGAAGTAAAAATGTTGCTTAGAACTCAGATTTACCTCGGATTCCTCTTCCAAACAAAACAGATCAAAAAGGCAGAAAGCGATCGAGAAATGCCCACAAAGTATTAAAAGGAAGGCTTGTGATACATTTCCAAACCCAGAAATCTGTTTGTGAAAGTAACAGAAAACTGAGCAGATATCTCTACAAATAAAGTGTACCACTTCTTCCAAAATTAGAAACGCGAGAATTGGGAAGTTATAGAATAAGATAAATAATGCTAGGCATGGAATCCACTTGGAGAGAAGAGGAAGAAGTGCTCTCAATGTTAAGTCCATAATTCTGAAATTGTCAAACAAGTTCTTGCCCCCACTTCCCGTCTCCTGAATCAGACTCCTTGAGAAGCAAGGCCAGGCACTCGTGCTTCTCAAGAGCTCCTCAAGGATTGTGGTGTACAGCCAAGTTTGAGAATCACTGTAATAAATGAACAATACCTGTTCTTCAGTTTGCCTCCTTGATCAAGGGTACAGTTATAGTTCCATTGTGTGTGTTAGCTGTTTCTTTCTTTTGTGAGTTGTTTGTTCATGTTTTTTATTCTGTTTCTATGAATATGTTGGTATTTTTCCTAACTGTTCTGAACATTTTTTCCTACTTGGAAGAACATGTAAGCACTCATCATCAATATTATGGATGTTTTCTCAGCTTGTCATTAGCTTTTGCACTAGCTTAAAAAATCTTCATGTTCATAATCATGGATTTTAACCATTTTAGACTCTCTGGAGCCCTATAATACTTTTAATTCTTGCTTGTTTTTTTCCAGTGCCTGGCACACATACATTAAGCAAGACAAATAAGGAAAACACACACATAGTGCTACACAAAGGCAAACGTGTATGTTGGAGACACTCGAGAGTACTTGGGAAACAGGAAAGTCAACATGCACACGTGGACTTTGAAGGCCGCCATGTTGAGGAAACTTCACATCCCTGATCGAACACAGAAAGAAGAAAAGTAGCCACCTTTAAGGGCATAGTCCCATACAGTTCACCCAATTCTCACTGAGAACTTTTCTTTTAAATCCTTGGAGGAGGATCCACTGATCTTGGTTTCTCCTTCCTTCAGAAAGGCATTCTCTAACCAAAGATAATTTCCAAAATTGATCTATATTGCTTGTAGCCTTCTGGATTGATTTTTCTCCTTTAACTCATTAATTCATCTTTGCCATTGGTGCCTTAGTATACTTTCCATTTTTCAGATGACAACGTGAAAGCTCAGAAATGATTTTTAAAACTTGGCTCAAGGTCAGGTCTTCTGAGTCTAAAACAGCAGACCTTGCATGTGAACCCAATTTTCAATCGTGGTAGCCTGCCATCCTAGGATGTGGGCTATGGCCTGGCATGGGGCAAAGAAAGAAGTGGGCTCCCACGTGACTTGTCGTTCCGCACTCCAGTCAGCTTAAGAACAGTGACTTCAGGGATGCTCTTCCCTGAGCAAGGGAAGCAGAGTGTGATCTGACCTAAGCACCACCTGCGAGCCGCCACGATGATCAAACTCTGGGAGGGATCTGTGGAACCTTCTGATTTTTTACTTCCAATTGTGTTTCTGCACATCTTAGCTTTTCATGAAACAATAGGACTAGTATTCCTTCAAAAGTACAAATTACTTCCACATACAATAGGTACAAAAGAAACAAATCCATCTCCGAGGTATGAGTCAAATGTTTTTTGTTTCCTTCTACCTCTTTTTACAATCTATTAAGTAAAAAGCAATTATTTTGAATTCAGAAATGTGCTTATTTCAATGTTGGGAATTGTTGGGAAAGATTACACCATGAGAAAAAAAAAATGGTCTGGCTACCGCTACAAGACCTCTCTCTTTGGAGCATCTCTTTAGTATCTCTGAAAGGGGGTGCCAAAGATGGACTCACTATTAAACATGTCAGTGTGTCAATGGGAAGGTTTACAAAAGGACTGAGGATAGATTTATGTACATTTTCTGAAAACTGGAACTTAAGATTCTAGTCAATAAATCCCTATTTGGTAGATTGGATTTTTATCAAGCAGAAAGAAAGTGAAGCTAGTGTTCAGCCTTAATTAAAACTCAGTTCTGGCAATGTTTTTCTTTTCTTCCTGTAAAATAGAAAAAGAGAAGTCACTAAATGTATTATAGACACCTATTTTATTCTTGATGGCTCATTCATAAGAATAAGAATACACTATTCTTTTCTGAGTTCATTATAGTTATACATAATTGTGAGGTTCATTTTAACATATTCATAAATGCACATAACATAATTTCTATCCACAGTACCACTTGCTTCCCTTCTCTCCTCCCTCCCCTTGACCCCCTTCTTCGACTATGTTGGTCTTCCTTCTTTTAATTTGTTTCTTAAAGCTGGAGTGTTATGTATAAAAGTAGAATTCATTGTGATATATTCATACATGCATAGAAAAGAGTTTAAATACACTGTTGTTAAACAGAAGACTCACCTTTGCTTTGATCATTTTTACTTTTCTGTGGTAGAAGATAAATTCTAAATTGTTTTGGACACTATTTCTTTACTACTCCCCTGTGAGCCAAGCATACTTCTGTGAGATGACTGAGCTAATTAAATTAGTAAAATGTGATTTAACACAGCATGGGCAGTGTTGCAATTTCATATTCATGCTCTGCAAAGCATTCATTCATTCATCAAACACTTGATGAATATTTAGGTAAGTCGGGCATGCTCCAAGACATTCAGAACACCGAGTGCAGTCAACCACCCTCAAAGTGCTCACAGGCTGATAGGGACACTGATGAGTGAGATATGACATGACAAATGCTATAATGAAAGCAAGAATCGAGAATTAAGACAGAACAGAGGAGGAAGAGACCAACCTGCCTGAAGAAGATAATAGCTGAGTTTAGTATTAAAGAATGGAAGAGAATTTATCAGTTTCATTAGTAGGATATGGGGTTTCAAGGAAGAGAGGACAATGTGTTTAGAAGTAAATAAACTTTTTTTACAGAGAGAAAAAACAAAAATGCCAATGTTTATCTTACTGTCAATGATATAAGTATATGTTTTTAAAAAGGGGGATTTAGGGAAGAGAGGAGGAAGGGAAATACTGGAACTGAGTTAAAACAAAGTACACTTCAGGCTTTTATAAGATTATGATTGTATATCCTATCTCTCTCTATATATAAATATGTAAATGGTGTGGGAGGAGGGGAGAAGGGGAAAAAACTGGAGGCTGAATTAGAACAAGTTAAACTCCATGCTTTTATAATTATGTCATTGTATAATCTTATGCATGTATACCTAAAAAAAAACCAATAATTTTTTATTTTAAAAAGAAAGAATTAATTTTATGTTTTTCATCTAGTTTTTGTTTTCCCAACACTTACTTGTGCATGTGGTGCTGGGGTTTGACCCAGGGTCCTCACACATTGCCAGACAAGTGCTCTGCCATGAGCCACTTCTCCAGTACTTGGAAGAAAGTAATCTTAAAAGACAATGACATATTTGGAGAATAGTCAGTCTGATTTTACAGTAAAATGAACTTACACCTGAATAGAGAGAAAGTAAAGGAGAAAGAAGAAGTGAATGAGGCTCAAGTCAGGGTTGGTAGTTTTTCTATGTAGATATTAGATATTTTTGGCCTTAGGGAGACTATGAAGGCAGTGGACAAAGTGTCAATGTGGGTATGGCTGTGCTCTGATAAAATGTCATGTGCAAAATGAATTGGGAATTAGTGGGCCAGAGTTGTCCCACAGGGTTTGTGCACCCATAACCTGTAATGCAAAGCGTCTTTTAATGTCACATTGTGAGTTTAAGCCCTAACCTGTGGGCATGAGCCACTTGTTTTATAGAAGCCTGACTGTTATGCTATAATAGGCAAAATAGATGTTAGGACGACAGTAAGTGCTGAGGGGGCAGGCAGGGAAAGGACAAATGCCACATTTTGGGAGTAGTTCCAGAGTTAGAGGAATTGGTATTGAAGGCAGAGTAAAGGAGGAAAGCTGAGCTGACCCTGCTTGCAGTCCCATGTGTCTTCACAATTAATAAACAAAAGATTGAATCTTTCACTCCATTAACCGAATTATCTTTTTTTTTCATATTTTGAATATGAAACTAGAAAATCAAACCCAAAGATCAGTATCTAAGGTACAAAGTTTTGTTTATGTTTAGGCCTCAGATCTGAATCTACTATCAAGCCCTAAGGTAGGGAATGCTTGTCATCGGTGCCACTCCCAAGACCTGAAAACTGAGACCATTGCTGAATCCCTGACAATAACACTATTGTTTTCTGAAATGTCCTTGGAGATCTTGGCATCTAAAAACTTGGTATAAGAAAAAGTCATTCAATTTTTTTCTCATTTACATTCTTGGTTTACATTCTTTTCATAGATATTAAATGTTCCAAATGATTGTATTTTGACTACAAGATGGCCAGAGTGCATTGAAACTGAAAGATAAAGCACTACTATGACTCAGAATTGAAATTACATGTCATAAATTTATTAGTAATCTCTCTGTCCCTAGGCACCTGACCTTGTCCCCTTCTGTTTAAATCCTGTAATTTACTGCTCACCCTCCTCTGCTCTCCCATTTCCTCTTCTGTAGTAAGAGACAGGAGTCAACTCTTGTAGGTGCAATATTTAGGTCCACCATTAAGGCTTTGACTTGGTCTTGCAGACATAGATCAGTTCGGAGGTTTCCCAAAGCAACTTTTACGAACAGAGCTACTTTGGTAATTATTTTCAAAACATGACTTATCAGAGAAGTTCTTTGGAAGATATTTCCTGTATCCTTGTAGTGACCAATTGCTGGTGTTAGCCTCTGTCTTCTTTTGTGTTAGGTTCCATTGTGGTAGGATCTTGCTTCGTGGGGTTATTGGGAACCCGTGACTTCTCTGTCCTCCTTGAAGGTGCCTGATGACTCAGGTGACCCTGAGCTTCACGGAGGTTCTGGTGAGTGTGCTTGATTGCCTTGTCTTTTGTTCCTTAAAAGGTGTACATCACCTCTCAGCTCCAAAACAAATTATGAACACTAAATGATAAGTGACTCTGGATAGAATTTTTACCCCGAAATCTTCCCTCTGAAAGTCGTCTGCATGTCACTGAAGCAATTGCAGCTCAAATGTTTACATGTACGTATCGATTACCCGATTGGATGTTTAGGTAACCCGAGTGCATTCCCCAGGAATTTAACTTTCAAAATTAAGAAAAAAGAAAGCATATACAAGGCTGGATTTTTTTGATGGTTTAATTTGACTAACATTTTTTTATGTTAGGACAACATTTAGAATCATGTACTAAAAATATTTTATAAGGAGCCATATATAATTAAAGCAGAGTTAGCAATTAAGAGAAATAGTTTCTTGTTTTGATCACTGCTCAAAATTGTGTGCTATGGCTAAGTAATTTCTTATTTATAAAATAATGAGATTGGACTACATAGTTAATGTCCCAACCAACTTTGAAAACATTATATTTGTTTGTATATATAATTACAATAATTTTAAAAATTTTGAAATGCTCTTGTTAAATGTGTGGCTAAAGTTATCTAAAATTGAAACAGGGAAAATTCAACATTAGGCTATAAAATTATTATAAACTATTTGTCTTATGGACATGGGCATTCCTAAAAGCTAGCGCTATGCAAAAGAGATGAGATGGGCTAGCAATTGTCCTCAGGTTTTACTGCAGATTACATTCTTGATTCTTTTCCTATTCCTAACATGGAGAACCTATTTTTTCATTCAAATAACTAAGGAAAAGGAGCAATATTCCTCACAATATGATCCTAAGACCACCTACATGTAGATCAACTATGTTTTTTCTGTCATGATTTGTGGATCCCATCCTAAATTGATAGAATCCATATCTCTAAGAGAGGAGCTCAAAATCTGGCATTTTAAACAAAAACTTCAGCTCATTCTTTTCTTTTTTGTTTTGGTACTGGGAATTGAACCCTGGGGCACTTTACCATTGCGCCATATCCCCAGCCCTTTTTCATTTTTTATTTTGTGACAGCACCTCATTAAGTTGCTTAGGACCTCACTAGGTTGCTGAGGCTGGCCTTGAACCTGCAACTCTCTTGCCTCAGCCTCCTGAGTTGCTGGGATTACAGGTATGCACCACCATACCAGGCTTCAGCTGACTTTAATGCAAACTCAGATTTAAGAACCAGAAACTCCATTGTGAAGGGGTGCAGTTACTGATCAAGAGACTTTGCATTAATAAAGTGACAATTAATAAAATCCACATCATAGGTTTGGAAGGCATCATGTTCCTGGGACAGAGTAAATACTGAGTATGTGATAGTTGTTAATGTCATAATTTTGTTTGTTTGAATTATTTAAATATTTGATGCATTTAACCTTTTGTAAAAGGAGAAAGAACTTTGTTTTGTCTTGAATCTTATTCAAAATGCTAATTTCACATAGCTCTTGTGACTGTGAATCTTCTTTCAAGAGTAAGTTTCTGAACTTGGCTCTGTCATGGGATTATACGCGGAGGCAGGGGTCTTGCTAGGAGAGAGGCAGCCCATCTCACTTTAGCAAACCTTGACTCCCCGCCCCGCTCTGTGGATTTAGAACTGAAAAGACACAGGAAATTCTGGGTTGGGCTAGGCGGTTCCTCCTTTCTCCCTCTTTCCTGCCTCACCTGGAAATAAAAGAAGATTAGATTTCACGACCTGTGGTACCTCTTCAGGTTCTGAAGTTCAAAGTTATTGTATAATTCAATGTTATTCACTCTCAGTGGTGAAGAACTGGAGGAGAATTTAGAGGTCTGATGCTGTGACTTTAAAAGACCTGCTATCTTTGTGGAGGTTGCTTAAGCAGAGAGAAAATAAGAATGACTTGGGAATACTGGGAAATTTGATTGGATTTCTTACATCAGCAGCCCTCCTTTCAGGTATTCCATGGTGCTTTTGCATAGTTTAACTATCACATAGCAATGATAGGGAATGTTTTCTTTTACGAATAACCTAGCTAGGGAACATGACCTTGAAATTTGCTCAGTGTCTTGGGTTGGGCTGCCTAGAGGCATACATATCTGAGTTGTGCTTCCTTGGGCAACTGATTTACTGAGGGATCACCCTTAGTTGCAACTAACAGGGGAGTGAGATGATCAGGAGAGAGCAGGAGAAGCAGCGAGGCGAGGCTTTGGGTTGAACTGAAGCCTGGCTGCAGCTGGCCCCACAGGGCGCGCTGGAACATGACTGGTACCCAGCAGCTGCCCTGCCTGGAAGCAGTGGAGCCGGTCTTCTTTGTTCCTACCACTCAGTCTTTGGCTGTGGCCCACCAGTACGTCCCCCTTGGTCTTCTTGACCTTATCTCTCATCTCAAAATATGTTTGCCTAGGGTTTTATTACTGTTTCAGAGAACTCATTATATTTTCCTTTTATTCCTACTTTTCTAAGAATTTTATTTTATCATGGAAGTATTTTGAATTTTATAAATGCATTTTCTGTATCAAGATATTTATCTTTTTTCCTTTAAGTTGTTAGTGGAGATTAATAGTTCTTTTTCTGTTAAACCATGCTTGCATGTCAAAGATAATACATTCTTAGGTAGAGTATGTCAATATATTTTTTATATATATATATATATATATATATATATATATATATATATATATATTCTGTTCAGGATATTTGCATTTTGATAGTACAGATCTGTTTTCATAATGAATTCAGCCTATCTGGTTTCAAGATTGAACTGGTAACATAAAATGAGTTGTAAGCTTTTTCCTTTTACTCTGTTATTTATAAAGGGGTTTAAAATACTCTGGGATTGTCAGTGCATTTAGGCTGCTGTAACACATGCCCAAATACTTGGTGTTCTTAGACAACAGGAATTACAGTTGTGGAGGCCACACAGTGAAATGAAGGTGACAGCAGGGCCATGATCCCTGCAGAGTGCCTGGAGCTTCTTTCTGTATCTCCTCCAGCCTCTTGTGGCTGTTGGGTGCATCATTCCAATCTCTGCCTCTGTGACTCAGTTCGTCTTAGTTTGTGTGACTTTTCTCTGTGTGTCTTTTAAAATGATAATCCAGGATGTTCTTCTCATCCGAAGATCCTTAAGGTAATTACATCTTCAAAAGTCCTTTGCCCAAAATAAGGTATATTTGCAGGTTCCAATAATTTAACATGGATATATATTTGGGGTTGAGGCTCACCGTTCAATCCTATGAGCTCTTTCTTGAAAGCTTAAGAAAATTACTTTCCCTGAAGGGAAGTTTAAGACTAAACTTAAATACAGATTCGATTTTTTTTTCAATATTTGGGGATTGGATCTGGAGAGGGGGGGCACTTTACCACTAAGCTACATCTGTAGTCCTATATATATATATATTTTTTTTAATTATGAAACAGGGTCTCACTAAGTTGCTAAGACTGGCCTCAAACTTGCAATCCTCTTGCTTCAGCTTCCCAGGGTTACAGGCATGTGCTGTCACTCCCTGACACACTCAATTTCTTTAATGATTTTAGGCCTATTTATTATTTCATCCTTAGTCTACATTGGTACCTTTTTTGGTCTAAAAATATCTTATTTTGTCCACATTTTTTAATTTGCTGACTTGAAGTTGTATTTTGAATTATATTAAGATATCCTAATAAAAATATATTGTATTAAATATTTAGATGACCTAGTATACTCCCAGTATTATCTGTGTGTAGAATTATACATATGAAATATATTGTGTTACTATATAAATACTTCTGTGATCTATTTCAGTGCTGAATATTTTGCTGGGCACTGTTGCTGTGTTTGATTCCTTTTTCTAAAGCTATCTAATTGTAATCTTCTCACCCACCCCCACCACTCCCTGTAGTACTGGGGATTGAGCCCAGGGCCTTGTGCATGCTAGAGAAGCAGGCTACCACTGACCTACTACCCCAGCCATTCTTAAATGTTTTACTTTGAGACAAGGTCTTGCTAAGTTACTGAGGCTGGTCTCAAACTTGCAATTCTCCTGCCTCATCCTCCCAAGTAGCTGTAATTATAGTCATGTGCCACTGCACCTAGCAAATTTTATTCTGTTTCTTTTTTAAATTCTTTTTATTAAGGAGTTTTATTATACAATCATAAATGCATATAAAGTAACAATATGATATGCATTTGTTCTTAAATCAGAATTACCCCCATATCACCCATACCCTAGTCTCTTGATTCTTCTATGTTTCACCCCTAAAAGTGATAGAAATGTTTAGACTGCAAATTTTCCAGAATTAAATGACTGCATAAGTATGATTTGGATTCTCAGGGGGGTAAACAGTGTGCTACATTGTTGACTGTCTCCCTAGTTCCCTCCTTAGTTCCCTTTATTCCATTTCTAAAAGAACAAAAGTTCATCCTTTGAGATGAACCCTAGCCATTCCCTCTGAGTTTAACCTCCTAGTCTCCATGCAATTTCTGTATCTAAAATCCCTAGCTTAGTTTTTGTACATCTCTCATATCATACATTTTGTTTGTTCATCTTATTCATTGTCTGCACCCAGACTAGAATATAATTTCTGGAAGAGCATTGAATTTTTTCCATTGGATTATCATTGAGTACTCAGTGCCTATAGTAATCAATAAATGTCTCCTGAATGAATGAATGAAAATCTATTTTAAATACGTCGACCTCTATCTTTGCTATGCTTTGTTTCATTAATTTCTTCTGTTTATTAGTTACCCTTGCTTTTCTTTACATTTCAATGCTTTCTCTTGTTTGTTCTATACCAATGTCATGAGTTGAATACTCAGATCATTAAATCTTCTTAATCTTTTCTAATAGCAGCATTTTTTATACCTCCCTAGCATTATCCTAAAAGTTTGTATTTGGAGGGTTTTATTGCTTTCCAGTACTTGATGTTTTATAGTTTCTATATGATTTCCTCTTTGGTCCATGAATAATTTAGCACTCTGTAGGTTATTTTTAAAGTTATTAAAGAGGAACAGCCCTTATTTTATTATTGATTTACAGGGGTTTTTTTTTTTTGCATTTTTTGCTCCAAGTATTAATTCATTAAAATGTGTTAAAGTTGCCTCATGTTAACATGTAAATTTTTATAAATGCACTATATGTGTGTCTGAGGTACTACTGATATGGTGGATTCCCTCTCATCTTGTTCTCCCTAGACTCATGATTCTCCTTAGTCACAACATTTGTATTTCAAATCTTACATACATTCCATCTTATAAACTTATCTTCTTTTTTCTTTTTTACTAAGAATTTTATTTAAATTTATTTATTGAGCAATCAAATATGATTGATTCAGAATAAATTCTGAATATTAGATTTGCTCCCCAAGAGCCCCCCCCCCCAATTATCCACCCTTATCCCACCCCCTCCCTCCTTCCTCATACATCTCTGCAAATGCCTTAGGTTGTATGTCATTACACCTTTTCTGGATTTAAAACATGAGAATTGACCTCCTTTCTCAATGGCCAGGGTCTAGCTCCAGTCTCCACAGATGAGTGAAGACATTCAATCTTTGGTTCTCTGGGTTATGCTGATTTTACTCAGCATAATTTCTTCCATAGCCATCCATTTACCTTCAAAGGCTGCAATACCATTGCTTCTAATTGCTGAGTAAAATTCCATGGTATAGATGTACCACAGTTTTTGGATTCATTCATCCAGTGAGGGACAATTGGGTTGTTTTCATAATTTAGCTATTGCAAATTGAGTCGCTATGAACATCAATTTCACTGTGTCACTGTAATGTGCTGATTCTAAATCCCCTGGAAAAATACCCAGGAGAGGGATAGCTGGATCCTATGGTGGGTCCATCCCTAATTTTTTGAGGATTCACCACACTGCTTTCCAGAGTGGCTGTACCAGTCTGCAGTTCCACCAACAGTGTGCTAATGTGCCTATCTCTCCACAACCCCTCCAGCATCTATTATTGTTTATTTTCTTCATTTTTGTCAATCTGACTGGTGTGAGGTGATATCTGTCATTGCATTACAATTTGTCCAAATTCATTCTCTTTACTGGAAAAAAAAGATGTTTTTGCAACATATATGAAAGTGAAATTGTAATTGAATATTAGTCATCACGCTATTGATTTCAATGGTGTTAAACATACTTCAAAATGTCATACTTACGTTCACAAAAAAGTACCTTAATAACTTTTCATAACATATTCTGAAATATCCAAAATGTGCTCTCTTACGGTGCCAATTAGAAAACATCTTATAAATATTATTTCTTCTGTTTGATAAAACTGGGGAATTAAAAATCAAAAGGTTTGGCTGTCTCTATATGTACATAGTGTTACAACATTTAAAAACTGTTTTGTACATTTAGGTTTCTAAGAGAAAGACATTATCTGGTGAAATAAGAAGTTTTACCCTCAAAGAGCATTGCCTTTGATTTAAAAAATATTTATTTTAATTCAGTGAGTAAAAATGAAATGTCAAAAACATTGAACATCAGTACATGTCATAGCACTATTGACCTCAAAATGTGTGCATTTGAATATATTATATACGTAAATTAGGCATGTAATTTATAAATTATATCCAAGACAGTACAAACAAGCCTCATTTCACACATAAAAAACACTGGTATTCTCTTGTGCTGTAGAACGACTATATTTAACAGCAAAGTATTGTATATTTCAAACAAAGAGTACTTTGAGTGTTCTCACCAAAAAGAAATGATAAATGTTTAAGGTGTTGAATGTGCTGACTACTCTGGCTTGATCATTACACAATGCATACATTTTCAAAGCATCACACTGTATTCATAAAGGAGTGCAATTTGGTATCAATCAAAAATAAGATAAAACTAAAGAAAACAAAATACAGGTTACCAAAATGGAAAAATAATTTTAAAGGTATCTAATAAAAAGCATTTCTTTATACATCGGTGTTTGAAACTCCCACCATAATAGCCTTCAAGTAGTTTGAAAGAGCATGAGATCTTAGGCAAGGCCCTAACGAGCTATGGAATTCAAGTGCACCAGGACTATAGCACTATTTCTAATCACTGAAAAAAATAATGCTTCTAAAAGACATTATGCTTAGTTTCACTTTGGGATGTCAGGTGGCCACCTTCCCATTCAGCTGAGGCGGAGACTTCCCTTGCTGTGTGGGCTCAGCCTCATGCTGTCAGTGAGGGGCTGAGCAGTCATAGGAGCCACAGGATCAGAGAACACCCAGCTTGGATTTCCTGCTAGGGAAGTACCTGCCTTCTTGGCCCCAGCCATGCTGCCCTTCCCTTTCCTTGTCTCATCACCTTGCAAGGGGTCTCATTCTGCATCGGATGCACAGCCCTGGCTGAGTAGAGCAATGCAGGCCAGAAGGGTGCCCTCATCTCTTGGATGTACTCTTTCCTCAGCCCCTGGCTCCTTGTCCTGCCTAGGTTTTCGGTGCCCTCTCTGAACCAAGGGAGCCTTGTCATTGAACACTCTTGTACTTAGACCAGATGCTTTTGATCCACGAAATCATTCTTTGAACTCCAATTTCCTCCCTGGGAGTTTACTGCTACCGGCTTGCTTCTGTTAGTCTTGATCGCCCCATTTGTGAGAAGCCCATTTCATCAAATTCAGCCTGCTGCTTCTGCTTCTTGGACCTATCCAAATGAAAGCAGCTCATCCATGCTTTGATCAAACCCAGGAATATGTTTTTCTACTTCAACTTTTGGAAGCAATGTTTTACCTCTTCAGAATAGTTCAAATTTGGGGAGCAAATCAGGGACACTTTTTTAAAAAAATTTCTTTATCTTGCTAGTCTCAGCATCTGACACACAAAAGTGATTATATGTATCAGTTGACAATCATTTCTACGAGGAACAGAAAACCAGTCAGCAGTTGCTGTCAGAAATACGGGTTTGTTTTTCTCAGATAAACTGTCCAGGGGTAGGCATCTGTCAGTGTTGGTTCAGCTGCTCAACCATGCCACTGGGGACCAGGGCTTTCTCTCCTTCATTCCCCATGGCATATTGGATGTTTGTTCTCATATTTGTCATCCATGTCCACAAATGGCCACCCTGAGATCCTACCATCACCAGGCAGCATGAGAGTCTAAGCCCACCCTCAACTCCTTCCTGACATCCTGCAACAAGCTCCAAGCCATCACCTTCCTTCTTCCCTGCCCCCACACTCCCTAATAGCAGCCCAGACGATCTTTTTTTATTTTAAGAGAGAGGGACGTTGAGAGAGAGAGGAGAGAGAGAGAGAGAGAGAGAGAGAGAGAGAATATATTTTATTTAGTTTTCCATGTGGCTTTCATTGTTCCAACACTCTGTTGTGTACGTGGTGTTGGGATTTGAACTTGTGTACTTGTGCATGCCAGGCTAGTGCCGTAACTGCTGAGCCACCGCTCCAGCCCCCATGATGATCTTTAAAAAAAAAAGAAAATCAGATATTATTTCTTCATTACTTAAAATACTCCAATGTCTTCCTAGTAGATTTAGAAGAAAATGCAGATGTCTGCCCACAGGCTTCATATTTCTAGAGACCCAGCCATGGTCCCTACTGTCATTCACCGTTTGTCATTCATTCTTTCTGATTACTCTCTGCTGCCTTCCTTTCTTGTCCATCCCCCCAAACCCTTGCTTATTCTCACTCTAGGCACATTGCACAAAACCTTTCCTGCCTTAAGACAAAGAACAGTGCATCCTGCCCTCTGCCTGCCTCCCACAGTGTCATTCCGTTTTCTGTGACTCCAGGGGGCTCGGTGATTTTTGCTTCAAGATTCACATTTGAATAATTTGGGAAACTTTTAAAAATACCATATTCAGTTCTTATTTCACAGATTCAAGTTGGTCTGCAATGGTCTTCAAGCACTGGTACAATTGTACAAAGTACCTCGCATGATTCTATTGTGCCACTGGGACTGAGAACTATTGAGCCTGGTGGTTAAAGGTAAGAAACCATGAACAGTAATTTTGGATAATCCTATAATGCTGACTTTTTAACTTATTTATTTATTTATTGTCTTGACAGGGCTTAACCTGATGAAGAGGAATTAGAATGATACTTATTTCTGATACATATTCCCCACAGCATGAAGTGGGTATTTGTATAGAATCAAAGCTTGCAGTAAAGAATTATTTCTTTATGAGAGAATGATCCAAATGAGAAACACAATATTTGTGAGCGTGTGGGTGCGCCCGCGCCCACGTGAGCCCATAGGGAGCATGGTTTTTCAGCTTATCTCGCCCTCTGCACCCCTCTGCTAACTGCCTGTGAGCTGTCAGTCATGTTTGGGGAGATGGACTGTGCAAGCAGGGACCTCAGAAGCTCTCAGTGAGCATGGAGCTGGCCCAAGTGGTCTGTGCGATGAGAAGGCACGGGTCAGAGGCTGACAGATGGTCTTTCTGCCACATGGACTGCAGGCAGATGGCTGACAGTTTGGACAAGGCTGCAACTTTGGGCCGCTGAGGCGGAGCTTTGCAAAGATGCTCAGGAAGCTGCTGATGACATCACTCGCTCCTGCAAGGAGCAGACATTGAGCCTGAAGACTCACAGGGGGTGGGGCAGAGGAGGAGCAGGAGAACCACGGAGGAGGAGTTTGAGACTGGCTCCACAGAAGCTTGTTTCTAGGTCTCCACTTTCTTGCCACAGAGCCTGAAGGAGAGACAAGCCCACAGGCCTGGAGGCAGTTTGGGTGGCAGCAGAGGGGCTGTCTTCACACACAGCTGCCTCAAATTCCTGTTCTGCAGCTTGCTGCCTGCATGGCTTTCAAAGGTTACCTAACTTCATTTGATTTCTTTTCCTTCTTAATAGTTGATCTAACTCCAAGCTTGGCTTTGTGGGGCAACATTTCTAACACTCCTAGCATAGGCCTGGCCCATGGAAAAGGCTCCTAACGTGCGGGCTATTATTTCTGAGTGTGTGTCTGCATAGCCCACAGCTAAACAGGAAGTAAACCCGAGCCATGGCTTCATCATTAAAACCTTAACTTTTTTTTGCTTCTATTGTGTGACACCAGTTTTCTCTTGTCCTACAATATGCTCTTATTTTAATTTACTAGTCGGGCTGGTTTCTCCTGAAACAAGGAGGTGAGGCTAAAGGATGAGAGTGAGGAGGTAGAAGACTAATTCAGCAGGAGGCCGAATTAGGAGGTGACCCTGTGCGTCACCTACATTGCATAGGATTTCTTTACCTTCAGTTGTCTCCTTCAAGGGCCAAGATGACGGTTTCTCGGTCTCTCCCACTCTTTCTGTAGGCACCTGGGAACGGCTGCTGTAGTAAGCACAATTGTCCTCTTGTCCCCACGTACCAGATTTTGCAAGGCCTCTTGGCACATGCCTGCGGTAGACATTTAATTAACATAAAACGCTTGTAACACTATTAAGACAGGAGTGAGATTGGGAAGCTGGCAATTCCCCAACCCCATGCAGCCAAATTCCCAGACACAGGTGTGTCCTTCAACTTGCTCACGGTGACTGGAGGCGTGGAAGTTCATCCCCTTTCCAGATCTGGTGTCCCTGAAGCTTCCCCCCACCGGCATTTTCTGGAAGACACTTTTGCAGTGGAGATTGTGGGCACTACTCTGCGCTCTCCTTCTACTTACCATCCGGGCCTCATCATTTCCTTTGCCGTCTCTGGGTCTCCATGGCAGGGTGATGAACAACCTCTGAAGTCTGCAGCTCCAACCCAGACCACTGTGGACATCAGTCTCATCATCTTCCCTTGCTTGTGCCCATTTGTACCCTTCCACTCCAAGACCCCACTGTCCTGCTTTCACTCACATAAGGAATGTGGCCTGCATCTGAGAATAGCATTAGGGCTTGACCTACAAAATACTCTGGAAGCAGAGACGAAGAATTCTTCCAGTTAGGAGTGACATTTGGAGACGGCAAAAGATCCCAAAGGCAGCAGTGTTGGCCAAGGTTCTTTGATGGTCACACCCAGCCACGTTCTTTGTTCCAGCTGCACATCTCTGGCCTTGCAAACATGTGGAGTGGAATGATTCGGGGTATCAAAAAAATAAAAAATAAAAAGACTTCCAGGAGATGGCCCTCTGTGGCCTGGCCTGACGGAGATGTCAGCATGTGAGTTGTTTTATAATTGGCATCATTTGTGGAACAAATCCTCCTTAAAGAGAAAGTACACTGACCCTACCAGGTGCTGTTATTTTGGATTAATTTAGTCTACTTTTCTTCTCTAGTTTCTCTTTGAGTGTTCCTTACCCCTAGAAGGAACTCTAACAAAAGCTTATTGGAACATAGGGGTTTGCGTAAAGGTTTCTTAGGGTTAAGCCTACATGAGGGGCAAATTTCCTTTTCCCTTTAATTCAGTTGAGAAAATTATAGAATTTTCCAAAAACTACTTTACTGGAAAACCATGACTGGGGTAGGAGTGGTGGGTAAGAGGAGAAACACAGCAAATAGAAGCACACAATCAATACAAGGAATGGCCTTGTCAGAGACATGATGTGGCCGGGACACGATGGTGCTCAGCAGTGGGAGGCCTGGGTCGCTAATGACTGATCTGCAACTGTCTCTGGGGTTCCATTTCCTCTTCCGCACTGTGGGCCTTTCAGGTTTGTTTTGCAGGTGAAATTCTCCCCCATTACACAAATGTCCACAGTTTGGTTGGCTAGGCAGAAGTTACTTCAGGTAGATCTAATTCCAAGTGTGGTTCACGGGTCCACAGCATTGATCTTACCAGGATGCAGGCTTGCAGGCCCCACCGAGAATTAATGAATCAGAATCTGTATTTTAACTTGATCCCAAGTGATTCATTTGCACATTAGAATTTGAAAAGCCCTGGTCAAGATTGCTGTTCTCTAACATGACTGACTGCACATTAGACTCACTCAGGGAACTTAAAAAAATTCTGAAGTTTGAGGTCCCTCTCACAGAGATTCTTGTGTACCTGGCATGGTTTCGGGCCAGGCATCCCAGTTTCTAAATGCTCCCCCATGGTTAAAATGAAACAAATCCTTAGAACCATTGTCCTCTACCAATGCTTCTCAAAGCATCTCCAGGGAATGGCTCTTCTATTTGTAAATTTCCCATCCATCTGGTTGTAAAAATTTAAAAATATCCCATGACAGCAACACTGTCAAATTTGCATGAAGATGGGTAAATGCTTACTCTCAATTTGTTTTTTAACTTGTCACAAATGGTAACAAAGATTCCTAGGACCCTTGGGCCACATTCTGAGCTGTGTTGCCACACAGACCCTTCCACTCCAACTGAAGCACAGCCTCACTCCCACGGACTCCTCTCTGCCAAGTCAAATGTTTGAGTAGACCTTTCTTTATTGAATACATGCTTCTAGCACTTCTTTCAGACCAGGTACCATTCTCAGTGTTTTAAAGGGTTCACTTAGATTAGCATTAAGCTAATTTTCCATTACCCCTTCCTCTTTCATGGAAGCAGAAGCAAATGCACTGAATGGTTAAATAACTTGCCCAGAGTCCGTGCTGATAAAAGGCCACAGCAGGATTTATTCCCACGTCATCCAGCTCTTAACCACTATCACTGTCTCACCCACAAGTACTTCTGGAAGAAAGAAATATAGTTTCCCCCACATACTGCATCTCCTTGGTCATCTGTCCTGACCCTTGGATCCCTAAATGCATTTCCAACCCATCCCTTCACCTCCTCCCCATTACCATCTCCTGTATGGCCTCAGTATCTCTGTCCTGCACCCCTGGAATCAGCTCAGCTTCCTGAGCCCTGCACACCAGCCACTCTGCAATGGAGCTCTACCTCTCCAGCCTTCTTTCTTGCTCCTTCCCCTCCTCTCATTGCAGCCAGGTAGAGCCACTCTGGTCATGGACTTTGCCTCAACCTCTCTTGCTTCAAGAGATTTATGCATGTGGTTTCCTGGGTGGAGGTCCTTTGCCTAAAGCTGACTCATCCTTCAGGTCTTAGCTCAAGTGTTGTCTCTCTCAGGAAGGCTTTGGGGAACACTGCCTATCAGTGCTGTGGCTTCTCATGGCATATGAGATGCCGTCATCAGGTTTCCTGATTTCTGTGCTTGCATCCTTCCTGCCTGTGAGCATCTTATAGCGGAGACTGTGCCTCAATCACTCTGAATCCCTAAAACTAGTACAGATCTGTATGAATGTGTGTGTGACGAATTTGAGAAGAATTCTTAGCGACATACTAGATGCCCTCTTGGCCCTTTCCTCCCTTTCTCCCCAATTCCCTCATGTGTCCCACCCCTTCTGCCTCTGATCTGGAAAGTTATACATCCTCCTCTGGCTTCGTTGGAGCCAGGCAGACTTTGTCTTCCTGAGAGCCTCAGCTATTGGCCAGCCGGCACTCAACAGTGGTCTCTCTTCCTTATTGCTTCCTTGCTCTGTGTGCCCTGGAGAGAATATTAAATGTGTACACAAAATACATGCTAAAATATTCATGAATACAATTGAAGAGTTTTTTGCTTAAGCCCCTTTTGTCTGAAAATAGAACAGAAGAGACAAACAGATAAATGTGCGACACAAAAGCATGGAGAGAAGTATACAATAAGCAATTAACTGCAAGTGATCATCTTGTAAAAGGTGGTCCAAAGACCAGACTTAAAGCACACCACCTGAGCATCAGAGAGACATCCACAGGTGCTCCCTTCCTCCCGCCTCCATGACACAATTTTGGTGGACTATCACACCACTGCTCTGCCTTTCTCCTCACCCAGCTAACATCTGTCCCATCATTTCTTAAGGCACCAGGGCTTTTGTGTGCATGGAGAATTGGGTCAGTGTGGATGGTTTTGCCTCAACTTGCCTAATGTACATGAGAGTTCAGTGAGAGCCCCGGGAAGGGATCTAGGGGGCCACCATGGCTGGGAAGGGAAGCTTTGCTTGAATGGGGGTAGAAGGGTTCTCTATCCTTATGAACTTCCACTTACATTCTTCACCTTTCTAGTTCCCACAGAGAGACCCAGTATCTTCACCAGAACCTTCTCAATCACCTGTCCACAGGCATTCACATTTCTCACTTCCTCCAATGTTCATCGCCCTTACAATCCTTTCCATCCATTCCCTCTTCCCTCCTCCCTGCCTTCCTCCCTTCCTTCCATTTTTTTCTATTCCCTCCTTTTTTCCTTCTATCCTTCCCTAGCACAAAGTTTTGGCCAAGATTCTAAGGCCCAGAGCAATTCCTTATTTCAGGATGACCTGCACCTGGCAGCGGGAGGCAAAGAGCAGACCCCAAGAAAGTTCTCAAGAGTGGTTATATTAGTCTGTCTTCAGCATATCTGTTCTGGTTTCCATTTCTGTTGATCAGTTCTTACTGAAGGATGTCATTGTTCTCTGTGACAGTGTGTAGAGCTACTAGACAAAGACCCCCTGCCCTGTGAGGAAGAGTTTGGGGCCAGCAGAATCCTCTCCCCTGATGTGGGTGGGATACAGATGCACCATGCAGCCAGAGTCCGGTCTCAGCAGGGAGGGTGGGGGAAGCCTATCAGAGGGGGAAAAGGAGGCATGAGTAGGATTCCAGGGGACGAATGCAAGCATTCAGATCCTGAACAGCAAGAGGCAGGCTCTTAGGCAAACCCTCAGGCCTCTTTAAGCAGGTATATTTCCAGCACAAGGTCATCATGGACAGTTCCTCCATCATTTGTAAATACAGATTTGTCCCTGGATAGCAGTAGTTCCAACTTAAAGGAAGACTGAGCCCAATTCCAGGCCTACCACCTTAACTTCATATTCTATTGCCTTAAAAATGATGATTTCAGTACACTGCATAATGTTTCTGGGAATGAAAACATTATCAGTAGTATGGGGAGGGTAACAAGTAAGAAGTCAAATTACGACTAACAAAGAAGTAGCAACAGGCAAAGCAAGTTAGCCACAGTGCCCTATGTATATTGCTAGATAATCTCCATGATCCCTGCCTATTACATTCTTTTCCTTATATCCAAAATGGCAGCTGCAAGACACCTGTCTCAGGGGCAGGCATCATCTATTTTTCACATCTGTACAAACTTCACAGTCTTCAATAGGGCAATCCACGTAGCTCCTGCTAATCCATGAAATTGGGATTAGAGAAGCATTTTTGCATTTCGCTTGCAAAATGTACCATTTTAGCAAGTACTTGGTTCCCATGCTAATTGCTGGACCTATTTCTAAGCCTTCCAAGGATTATAGTCACTGTGATATGGAAGATCTCCTACTTCAGACATCTGGAGGCTGAGGATACTGAGAAAAGACCCTGACCTCAGCAGCCCAGCAGTGGAGAAGAATTTCAGTGTTCGGTGTATGCTGCGGTAGAAGTATGGTTAATGCCTTAGGGAAGCAGCAGCAGGGAGAGGAGAGGGACAGCCAGGATGCTTCCTGGAGAAGTAGCCCCTAAGCTGAATCTTGCAGGAAAAACAAGAGTTGGTCAAGTGAAGGAGAGGTAGCACTTCACAAAGGTTAGGTGACATAACAAGCAGAGAAGCAGAAGGAAAGAACGTGGCATGTGCCGGTGTTCTAGGAACAATCAGAAGAATAATATTACTGGAGTAGAAAACGCAAAGGAGAAATTAAGGTTATAAAGGAGCTGAGTCATAGAAAGCCATGCATTTTGTGTTACGGAGCTAATAATTTTAGCCATAGTCAGTGGGTAACCACCAAAGGGTACTGACCAGGGAAAGAGCATGATCACTTAAATCTTGCATCTGGAGATGGACTGGAAAGAGAAGAAGACCTGGACAGGAAAGTAAGTCAGAGGAAGCTGTCGCCATAGGGTGGAGTAGGGAGGAAGGAAGGGATCTGACAACTATTTAGGAGATAATGCAAGGGGTGCCCAAATGACCAAAGGCACAGTTACGTCTTGAAAGTAGAAATGACCTAAGAAATCTGCAAGTTCCTGTCTCCTGAAAGCAATCAGTAAAAGAATATTGGAAGCAGAGACCAAAGCACCAAAGACAAACCTTCTTTTTCACCTTCATTAATAGTAGCTATTGGGCTAAGGACATCTGAATGAAAGAGAATGGCCAATCTCCTATGGAAAACCAGAGATAAATTTTAGTGCACAAGAGGAAGTAAGCTGAGAGTAGCAAAAAATTATTATTCTGTGGCCAATCACATGTCAGAATATAGGCTATGTGATCCCAGAGCACCTGATTTGTACTGTTTACTTTCATGGTAATTTTAGTGCTCACTTTTTGTCAAGATGTATATAAGCTTTGCCATATCTGTAAGCATGATATTTTAGAAGAAAAGAAGAAAGAAACCTGAAACTGTGTGTGCTGTAGGATGAGAATACTCCTTCCCGTCTTCCCAGCAAGTTCAGCCCGTCCCCAACCAAGAGGAGTGGATACTGTCACAGTATAGACCACTCATCAGCAAACAGGGCTGCTGCTCCTAAAATGGCAAGCGCCGGTCTCCTCCCTTCCTGCTCTTACACATCATTAGGGGGAGACAGCGCCCCTGGTCCAGAATGCCTTGTCTCTCTTGCTTTCCATTGTTCCCTTGTGCATGGGTAGATGAATGACCCTATCCTGGCCACTTCTCTCCCACTCTGTAGCCTCACATGATGCTCAGTGGCCCCATAGTGTGGAGGTGGGGAGGTGGGCATAGAGATAATGGGAGTGTGGTGGCTGGGTGTCCGTTGTGGCCTCAAGCCTAAGCCACATGCTGCAGCACACATTTTTAGTAGCATTTTTGTTTGGGAGTTGAACTCTGATTGTGATAAATGGGCACTTTCATTCCCTATCTGCTTTTTTTTTTTAAGATAGAGAAGGACAGAGAGAGAGAGAGTAAGAATCAATTTTATTCAGTTTTACACGTGGCCTCCATTGCTCTGACACTTCATTGTATACATGGTGCTGGGGTTTGAACCTACGTTCCTATGCATGTCAGGCAAGCGCCGTAACTGCTAAGCCACTGCTCTAGCCCCCTGTCTGTTCTTGAGGGTCTGTGTGCAACACTGTCAAATGAAGGATGGGGGATGGAGACAATGAAGAAAGGACATCATCAGGAAGACATAACTATCTTGAGACTCTGGCAAAAATAACAACAGAGTGGCCAAACACTATACCAATCTGTAATGATTATAAAAAGAAAATCTGTCCAAAGTAAGGATGAACGCTATGTGGAAACTGGATCTAGAATTGAGGTTTGGGGGCTCTGTATTTCCTTTCAGACCAGAGACTGCAGTGTTTCTAATGTGCACCATTATTTATCATTCTCGCTTTTGCCCGTGAAGCCTGAGGTCATGAGCTGCCCAATCCTATGTTGGGACTCACCGGAATCATGATGGTAGCCAATCCTGATCACTTTATTAGGCCCTGATTTTAGGGTTCTTACCTACTCAGATCCTCTGAGAGAAGAAGGGCATACAGGTCATATATTCCTCTATCCATGGACGGAAAGAGGCAGAAGCACATTCATGCACTGAGTGCCCATTCCGTGCTAAGCCTGGTACTGTTATTTTACTTGCTCCGTCTCCATTAATAATCAAGAATGTCCTTTCAACATCACAAGGCATCATACTGATGTTGAGTATTCCTGTTACAATAGAGGGGAAAGAGCACAGATCCTGGGAGGAAAAACTTGAGTGTAAATCCCTGCTCTGTTCCCATTAGTGACATGATCCTCAGCCACTCCCTCACCTTTCTGGGTCTCTACACACTCACATATGGAAACTCAGTACAATGATTGTGTCTATCTTGCATGAGATGATATCTACAAAAGATCCTCATAAAGTACAAACACTGAGGCATTTAGGATGCAGGGTTGGTTAACTGGGGACCCTTTGTGTTTGTGTTGTTGGGGATTGGGCTTGCTCTATGAACTGGTGTCTGGTGAGGGGGCACACAGGGAAAGACCACTCAAAGCCATGGTGTCCATGGGGTCCTCAGATGATTCCTGCCAATGTTTCCAGCTGCGAAACAGTGTTGTGGCCTTTCAAACTCCCTCCTGATTCTGCTAAGTCATTTAGGAGTTACATGCCTGCCAAGGAGGTGCCAGAGGAGCGTAACTTGCTACACCACTCTTGTGAGTGTGAACTACACTTCTCAGGTACGACAGGGCTGGCAGGACTATTATAATATTTGGTGTGATGTTGCCTTCTATTATCACCACCCTACTCTCTCCCCTTTCCCCAAGCTGTGAGAATGGGAGAGGTGCTATATGGTTCACATGACTGGGCTGTATTTGGGGGTTTGGAGAAAAGATATATGCATGCATTATATCTTAATAAATCATTCTTACTGATGTTAGAGCCTTGCGTAGAATTTGGTGGTACTGGGACCACCTACAATTTGCCAAAAAACAGAATGTGCATTTGTTTGGAATTTTTTTCCATCTGAAGACAAATACTATTTTCGTCTTTGATAGGTATTCAATGAGAATTGGGTAGGATTTTCTTGGTAGGATTTAGCCAGTTGAATACGCAAAGAGTTAGTCACATATCTGAGGACTGAGTTGCTGTTATAGAAAATCACTGGCAGGTATTGGCAATGCTGAGGATGATGGTTAATAATATCAAGAGGAAGTCTTCAAACCAGTGGTCCTCTAACCAAGCAGCACTCTAGCATCAACCAAAGAGCTCTGAAAAGGTATCCACGACCAGGTTAACCCCCAGAGATTCTGGCGTAATTGGTAGAGAGAAGGTTCTAAAATTCATGTTAATTATCCACTAACACTGAAGGCTTGGTTTTATCCAGAACAGAGTTTCTTCATGGTGAATATACCTTAGAAGCACTTGGGACATTTTAAAACATGCCAATGCCCTCATCCCACCCCCAGGGGTTCCAATTGATGGGTTCAGGATAGTCTGGGCTTTAGGAACTTATAAATCTCCCCACTTTTTCCCAAGGTCTTCCAAGGTTGGAAACCAGTTGCTTAGCAATACAAGCATCTGCAGGTTTTCTTACCAAAGTTGGCTCATATTAAAGCAGTGAAATTTAATGCAAAGATATATAGTATTATGCTGTTCGTATGGTTCATAATTCAATGTTCATTAAGATATATTTATGAAAAAGTTCACAATAAATCAAATACCTTGACCTGTTGCAAAAATCTCAATCCAGAACATAACCTTAGACATGAGTTAGTTACTTCTTTTGTATCTTAAATCTTAATTCAGACTCTAAGTGTTATGACTCATGATTCAGTCCAGTTTGTTGTCAAAATTTCCAGTTTGTTGGAAATTTATTCTCAACCTCTTGTCTCTACCACCTCCTCTCCCCTACCCACAACCATGAAGAGCCTAGTGTCCCATTTTCATATGGATTTATAGATCTGTTCAAAGGCACTTTTGCTCTCTGTGTGAACATCAGTTAGGAAAATCAACTATTCTGATTTCTCTGGGGTGCTCTCTCTCCATGCAGCTAGGGTACACAGTTCCCAGTTTACACATCTTGGCATAAACTTTCAAGTTCAACTCAAAATCCTGTCTGCATTTGATTGGGATGCATTGACAGTTGGGAGAGAAGTGATATCTTTGCCATGTGAAGTGTTCCAATTCATACAGATCATATATTTCTCTATTCATGTCTTTAATGTTATTCCATAAAGTTTTATAATTTTCTCTGAAAGTCTTCAACATCTTTCAGTATGTACATTCTTAAGTACTCTATACTGCTGAGGCATAAATGTATCTTTTTAAAATTTATTTGTTGCTATTAACACACTGCTACTAAATGATTTCTGTATATTTTCTTCTATCCAGTAAACTCACTATACTCTTTTGTTAATTCAAGTAATTTATCTGTTGATTATTTGGGATTTTTAGAATATATAATCATACAATCTGCAACAACAGAAACAATTTTATTTCTTCTTCACCAGTTACTGTGCTTTTAGTTCATTTTAACCTCTAAGATCCCTGGTGTCCAATAAAATGTCAAATAAAGTGGTAATGGAGAAATTATGTTCTCCTTATCTCAAAAAAATCATCCAGGTGTCATGTCATAGTTATGTGATGTTTGCTGTAGAATTTTGCTTATTTTATATGATACTCTTTATCAATTATAGGAAATTCCCTTCATTTTCTAGGTGATAAGTTACATTACCATCTCTGTTTTTTTACCTTTCCTGTGTCTATGGGATTTGCCATGCAATATGGTAACTCTTCCACTGGAAATGGCATTATTTCCCCACCTTATTGATATTGGGCTTGGCTATGGGCTACTTTGAACAACAGGATGTCCATGGGAATGACATGGCTAGTTCATCAAGACAGGCCTTGAGAGACAGTCTGTGCTTCCACTGGCTGATACTTCTACCACCTTGACAACATGTCCCTCAAAGCCCAATAGTCCAATTACAGACAGTCTAATCTAACCCAAAACTTGAAACCAGGTCTAACTGAATCCTGAGTAGCTTAGCCAATCACCATCTGAGTTGGCATTTTTTAAAAACCGCATTATTGTTTCAATAGCTCACACATGCATCTAATGTCCTGATAACATTTTTAATCATGAATAAATGACAATATCAAATATTGAGCATATGTTCCTCCCCCCTTTAATCTGTTAATATGGTGATTGCATGAATTTAATTTTTTTCTCTAATATAAGTCAGTCTTGCATTACTGAAATAAATCGTACTTGGTCATGATGTATTCTCATTTCTATAAATTTCTTGATTTGGTTGGCTAATTTTATTTAGAGTTTTGCATCGATGTTTATGAATGAGATACCCTGCAAGTTTCTTTTCTTCAATTGCCCTTGGCAAGCTTGGTCACAAGGTTTTGGCAGTCTTATACAATGAAAGATTGAAGTATTCCTCTCTTTTCTATTCTTTAGAAGAAATAGTATAAAATAGAAATCATCTTTTCCTTGAATGTCTTTAAAGCTTACCAGTGAAGAAACTGGGCCTGAAGTTCTCTTTGTGGGAAAATTTTGACTTCTGCTTTACTTTAAAAGAAAATAGATTTTATTGCATATGTTTGATATTTATAACATGATCCTATGGGAAACTTATAGAAGGCAAAATATTTAATGTAGTGAAGCAGACTAATGTATCTGTCATCTCACATAGTTACTTTTTATGACAAAACAGCTGAAATCTACTTAACAGAAATCCCGAGTGTAACTCAATGTCATTAAGTATAACCCTCATGCCGTACTTTAATCTCTAGACTTGTTCATCCTACATATCCATTACTTTGTATCCTTTGGCCTATGTCTACATCTCTCCATTTTTTTTATAAACTCTGAACTATTTTATTCTCTCTGGGTATGGCCATGTTTTTATTTTTGTTTTAGATTCCACATACAAGTGAAATCGCACAATATTTTGGTCTGGCTTATTTCAGTGAGCATAATGTTCTCCAGTTCTATCCCTGTTTAAGGCTGAATAATATTCTAGTGTATACAGAGACCATATTTCCTTTATCTGTTCATCCTTGAACAGACATATAGGTTATTTCCATATCTTAGCTATTGTGAGTAATGTTGCAATGAACCCAGGAGTACAGATATCTTTATAAGGTGATGACTTCATCTCTTGGGGCATACAACCCAAAGACGGATTGCTGGGTCATATCGTACTTCTATTTGGAACCTCCGTAGTGTTTTTCCATATGGCTGTATCAATCTATATTCCCAGCAACAGTGTTCTAGGGCTCCTTTTGCCACACCATTATCAGTATATTTTGTCTCTTGTCTTTTTGATAATAGCTATCTGCATGGATGTTAGGTTATATTTTATAGTGGTTTTAATTCATCATTCCTTGATGATTAGTGATGTTGAGCTCCTTTCGTATATCTATTGGCAATTTTTACGTCTTTGGAAACACATCTATTTAGGTCTGTTGGCCATTCTTTAATTGAATGATTTTTCTGCTATTAAATATTGAATTATTTATAAATTTGGGGTATTAAGTCCTTATCAGATATGAGGTTTGCAAAGATTTTTCCCAGTTTGTAGATTGACTTTTCATTTTGTTGACCGTCTCCTCTGCTGAACAGAGCTTTTTAGTTTGATTGACTTCCTTTCATTTGTTTTTGCTTCTGTAGCCTGAACTCTGGTGTAATATCCAAAACGCCATTAACAAGGTCAACGCCAAGGAGCTTCTACCCTGCATTTTCTTCTGGAAGTTGCATGATTTTAGGTGTCACAATGAGAACTTTTAGCAGTTTGGAGTTGGCTTCTGTGTGTAGTGTATGATAGGAATCCAGTTTCATTTTTTTTTCATGTGAATATCAAGTTTTCCCAGCAGCATTTGTTAAAGACACTAACACTACCCTTTCCTCATTGTAACCATTTGGTGGCCTTGTTGATTGTATGTGTGGTTGACACCTACGGTGTCAGTTGATTGTGTGTAGGGATTTATTTCTGGGCTCTCAATTCCATTCTACTATTCTGTTTTTACTTTTGTGCCAGCATTATACTGCTTTGATTGCTGTAGCTTTGTAATATAATTTTGAACCAAGAACTTGGATGCCTTCAATTTCGGTTTTCTTTCTCAGTATTGTTATTCAGTGGTGCGTGTGTGTGTGTGTGTGTGTGTGTGTACATGTGTGACTCCATATAAATGTTAGGATTTTTTTTTCTATTTCTATAAAGAACATCAATGGAATTTTAATAGGTATTATATTGAATCTTCCAATCTATCAATCTGGGATACCTTTTTATGTATTAATGTCTTCTTCCATCAGTGTTATAAAATTTTCAGTATAAAAATATTTCTTGGGTAAAAAAATTGTAAATATTCTTTGTGCTATCACAAATGGTTATTTTCTTGATTTCTTTCCAAACTAGTTTTTTTTGTAAAAATCTTGAACAACTTTTTTTATTGTTTGTTTTAGTTATACATGACATATGAATATACAATGACATAATTTTAAAAGCATGGAGTATAACTTGTTCTAATACAGTCCTCAATTTCCCCCCTTCCCATCCCTTCCTTCCACCCTGTGTTTTTTAATATACACAACAATAGAATGTACTTTGTCATAATTATAAAAGCTTGGAATATACCTTGTTTTAACTCAGGTTGCAGTATTTCCCATTTTCCCCCCTCTATTCTCCTGCTCTATTATTTACTAATAGTTTTTTTTTTTTACTTTAGTAACTTGTTGATATACATGTTGATGAGATTCACTTTGATATGTTCATATATGAATGTAGGAAAGTTAAGTCTGATTCATTCCATGAACTTTCCCTATCTCATTCCTCCTTTCTGTTTCCTTTCCCTTTGTCTATTCCTCTACTCTTTTCCTTATTTTGGGTTAGCTTTCACATATCAGAGACAACATCTGATCTTTGGTTTTGGAGACTGGCTTAGTTCACTTAGCATGATATCCTCCATTTCTATCCATTTGTCAGCAAGTGTCATTAAATCATTATTCCTTATGCCTGAGTAATACTCCATTGTGCGTATATGCCACATTTTCTTTATCTATTCTTCTGTTAAGGGGCACTTCTTTGTCTCCACAGCTTAGTTATCGTGAATTGAGCTTCTATAAACATTGATGTGGCTGCATCAGTGTAGTATGCTGATTTTAGATTCTTTGGATATATATACTTTTTTTTCAAAGGGAGGACGGTGAGAGAGACAGAGGCAGAAAGAATCAATTTTTTTTTATTGAGTTTTTCACATGGCTTTTGTTGCTCTGACACTTAGTTTTGTACGTGGCTGCTGGGGTTTGAACCTGTGTACTTACGCATGCCATGCAAGAGCAGTAACTGCCGAGCCACAGCTCCAGCCCCTCTTTGGATGTATATTGAGGAGCAGGATACCTGGGTCAAATGGTGGATCCATTCCTGGTTTTTTGATGAATCTCCATACTGCTTTCCAGAATGGTTGTACTAATGTTCAGTCCCACAGCAATGTATAAATGTACCCTTTCCCCCACATCTTCATCAACATTTATTGTTGTTTGTATTCTTGATTATTACCATTCTCACTAGAGAAAGATGAAATTTCAGTGTAGTTTTAATATGCATTTCTATAAATGCTAGAGATGTTGAACATTTTTTCATATATTTGCATTTTTTCTTTTGAAAAGTGTCTGTTTGGTTCTTTTGCCCATTTATTAATTGGGTTATTTGGGGGGTTGTCTGTTTTTAAGTTTTTAGATTTCTTTGCATATCCTGGATATTAATGTCCTATCTGAGGTATAGGTAGTAAAAAATTTTTCCCCATTCTGTGGGTTCTCTCTTCACACTCTTAATTATTTCTTTTGCAATGAGGAAGTTTTTAATTTGATGCCATCCCATTTATTAATTTTACTTCTTGTGCCAAGCTAGGTTTTTATTTGTATATAGAAATACTGTTAGTTTTTGCTTATGGGTTTATATCCTATCACATTTCTGAATATATTTATTAGTTTTAATAGTACTAACAGTTTTTTGTAGAATATTTGGGGTACTCTACATGTCAGATCACATCATCTGCAAATAGATATAATTTTACTTCATCCTTTCTGATTTGGATATCTTTTATTTCTTTTTCTTGTCTGATTGCTCTTGCTAGTACCTCCAGTAATATGTTCAACAGAAGTGATGGGAGTGATGTTTAGTCCTAATAGGGGGACAATTGCTTCTTTTTACTTATAAGCATGAACTATTATTAGTCTTGAATCTATTTCAATATTACATTTTTCTAGTAATTTCTCAATTTTATCCAAATTATTCATAATATCTTTTTATTATCTATTTAACAACTGCATCAATTATCACATATTACATTTCATTCAGGATAACGGTTGTTTTACCTTCTCTCTTTTTCAGAATTTTGATCAAACATACCAGTTTTATCGTATTTAAAAGGTTAATAACTTCTTAAAATAATAAATTTTGGATTTGTTGCTATGATCTGTCATATGTCCTTTTTCTTATTAATTCATTTGCAGTCTTATCTTTATTACTGTTTTGTACCATCTCTGCATAATTTTAACACTTTGAAAATTTTTAATATATGCTTTTGGTTTAGTATACAGTAAGTTTTAATGTTTAAGTACCTTTAAATGATATACATTATGTATTTGTTTGATATTTTTCAATTAGTTCAAGTTTATTGATCATGTTGTCCAAATTCCTTTATTTTACTGAATGTTTTGCTGCTTTTCATATCAGTTATCCCTAGTATAATTATAGAATTTTCTCTTTTTTTACTGGCAGTTCTGTCAAAATTCTGCTTTGTACACACATATGCACAAGTAAAAATCTTATATCTTTCTGATTAATGGAGCTATTTATCATTCTCAAAGTTCTTTCTTTACCTTTAAAATTTGTTTTTATTCTGATTGGGGTAACTTGAACTGGTCTTAATGTTGTTAAACCCATGGTCTTTGCTTAGAATTTGCCTGATGTAATTTTTTATCCTTTTAATTTTAACCATTATATATTACTATGTTTTAGCTATAGATCTTATAAATAGCATATAATTTGTTTTTAAAAATTCATTCTCATTTTTTCTTTTGCTTGGAACATTTAATCTAGTCATATTTACATATTAAGTGACAGTATATTTCTATTTTTCTTACCACCTTATTTTATGCTTACTTGCCTCTAATATATGACTTTGCTTCCTATATGAAATTATTTTTTTCTTATTCAATTTTGTCCCAATATTTTCTGTTTTATAATTTATGATCTGTTTCTATTTTTAGTGGTGACCTAGGAGATAATATATATATTACATTATATATATATACATATGTGTATGTAGGTGTGTATATATATATATATATAATGTAATGAAGGCTAAAATTTATACCTTTATCTATTTTCAGATAAGAAAATACTTAGTAGAGTTAAACTCCATATCTACTGACATTTACTCTCCAGTATTTATGCTATTGCAGTAGGGTACTCTAATTTAGTCTTGTCTCTTTAACACTTTAGTAAATTTATTAGTTAAATAACACTAGGAGCTAGAACAAGTCAATTCTGGAGGCTTGGTAGATTTGTTACAGAACTGTATTCCTTACTCTTGTTCCATTTTAGTGGGCGATATATTTCTGGTTGGGTAACCTTTCATGTGGTCATCTGAGGATTCAGTCTCCTTTCATTGTATGGCTCCACCCTTCCTTTAGTTCTTGGAACACTCTCCACCAAGCCAGCAAATAGGAAAGAATATGGGAGAAGGTATACTTATATCTTTACAACTTTGTTCCAGGTAGGATCCATACTACTTTGCTCAAACATTGGACAAAGGCAGTAACAAGCCCATACTTAACTGCAAAGCAACCCAAGAAACGTAGCTTCGCTGCCAATGAGCACACAGCAGTCTCTACTATGTAAACATGTTTGGACATGGTACATATTCACCATGCACTCATTTCTCATACCTCTTGCCACAGAGAACTCAATCTGGAATCCTCTACCTCATAGACAAAGTACATCCTTTAACCTTTCCTTTGGTCTGATGGTGGTGAAGTATCTTCATTTTTAAGTGTCTCAAATGTCTCCATTTTGTCCTAAATTGTGATAGATATTTTCGTTTAGTGTGAAGTTATAGATCAAGGCTCTTTTTCTTAACATGGTAAATACATTATTCCATGATTTTCTGCCTTCCATTGCTAGTATTGTAAAATTAGCTGTTAGTATCACTCTTGCTCTTTAATCAATGTTTTTTTCTAGATGCTATTAAAATATTATCTCTATGTTTTTGGTTTTTGTTGTTATTTCTATTTTGTTTTTGCATTTCACATTGCTGTGTCAATATATGTTTTTTTGGTTTTTTTTTTTCAGGGCTGAGGACCGAACTTGGGGCCTTGCTTGTGCTAGCCAAGTGCTCTGCCACTGAGCTAAATCCCCAACCCCCAATATATGGGTTTTTAAATGCTACTTATGATCAATTAGATACCTTGAAATTTTGTATTGATGTTTTTAAATCCCTTCGGGAAATTTCTCAAGTATTCATTTTTCTGTGATGTTCCTTTCTAATTTTTTGTTACCTTTATTTCTAGAATTTAATCAGTTGGGTGTTAGACATTCTCACACTATCATTTTTTTCTTATACTTAATTTCATACTTTCTATTTGTCTCTCTGCTATATTCTGAATTATTTCTTTTAACATAAATTTCAATTTGCTATTTTTAAGTTTTAATTTGATATCTAACCATTACATTGAATATTTCTTTTTAATTATTGTGCTTTTATTTATAGAAGCCTAATTTTGTTGTTTCAAAAATCTATTTGACCACTCCTTTTTGTGTGTGGCTTCGTTTTTTTTTATTTTTTAAATTGGTTCAGCATAGACTTAGATATTGGAGGAAATCAATGTTAAATATTCATGCATATATAGGTTTGTCAAAGTAAGTTAAGCCCAATCCTTGTCCAGGATCTCCCCCCCGCCCCACTTCATCCATTCCCTAATTTCTTATCTTCTCTGTAATTCCCCCATGGTATAGTAGAAATGAGCATTATCATGTATATTAATAATTGAAATTTCTGGGTTTATATGCCTGCTTGAGCATAGTTTGGCTTCTCATGGGAGTCCAGTGTACCCAACCTTGTTGATAATCCCTCTTTTCCCTCCCTTCTCCCCCCCCCCCACTTCATAGCTATGGTTCCCCCAGCTTATATGATACTTCAACTTTGGTGGGTTTATTAATTAAACTTAGCTAACTTTCATCCTTCCTTAGGTTTTACTCTAGCTTCTACATATGAGAGAGAACGTTCAGCCATAAGTCTCTGTGTTTGGGATATTTCACTCAGCATGACTTTTTCCATTTCTATCCATTTAGCTGCAAAGCTGCAAAAGCCATGATATCATTCTTTCTAATAGCTGAGTAGAACTCCATTATATATGTGTATATATACGTACACACATATATACGTATATATATGTATATACATATATACATAAATATAATAGTTTCTCATATATTTATTGGCTTTTTTAACTCCCTCTGTTGATAAGTTTCTGTTTGATTCCACAGCCCGTTTATTGATTGAATTATTTGTGTTTTTGGTGTTACGTTTTTTGGGTTCTTTGTGTATTCTAGATATTAGTCCCCTGGAGTAGGCATAGCAGACAATGATTTTCTGCCACTTTATAGATTCTCTCCTGACACTCTTGACTATTTCTTTAGGTGTGCAGAACTCTTTCAGTTTGATGGCATCCCATTAATTGACTCTGGGCTTTAATTCTTGCACTATGGGAGTCTTATTAAGGAGATGCCTACACCCATGTGGTGGTGTGTTGATCCTATTTTTTCTTCTAATAATTATATAGATGCTGGTTTAATTCCTAATTTTTGATCCATTTTGATTTAATTTTTGTGCAGGGTGAGAGATAAGGATCTAATTTCGGTTGCTGTATTTGGCCGTCCAGTTTTTCCAGCACCATTTATTGAACAGGCTGTCTTTCCTCCATGCTGTATATTTGCCCCTATTGTCAAATATCAGATAGTTAAAGACTTGTGGGTTTGTTTCCGTGTCTTCTATTCTATTGGTCTTCATATCTGTTTTGATACCTATGCCACACTGTTTTTGTTACTACAGTCTGGTAGTACAATTTCAGGTCAGGTATTGTGATATCTGCTTTTTGTTGTTATTGTTGTTAGTAATGCTTTGGCTATTCTGGGTTTCTTGCTGTTCCAAATGAATTTGAGAATTGATTTTTCTATAGCTCTGAAGAATGTCATTGGAATCTTGATGGAGATTGTGTTCAATCTGTACGAAGCTTTTGGCAGAATGGTCATTTTAATCATATTGATTCTGTCTAACCAAGAACATACAATGTTTTCCAAGTTCTCAGGTCTTCTTAAATTTCTTTTTCTTAGCATTTCTTGTTTAAGGACATTAATATAAAATATAGATTATATAACATATTTATACATAAACACATACACACAACACATAACACAGTAACCATGGTTATATCAATGTTGTAACAATTCCAATATTCAAAGTCTTTGAATATTGTTTGGATTTGTTTCTGCTGTCGTTGTTCCTGATCTCTCTTGTTTATAGTATTTTGTTTGCCTTTGATTTGTGTTTAGTCTTTGTATGATTATTTTTCTTAGAAATTTATTTATGAGACACCTAGGAGGTTTAGGACAAACATCAGTTGATCCATAATTTGCATTCATGTTGGCCAGGTTCCTGGGGTACATACCACCTGTGTATCCTCTCAGTCAAATTCACAGTTTAACAATTTTGAACCAGCCAGTTGTGGTGGCACATGCTTGTAATCCCAGCTACTCATGAGACTGAAGCAGGATAATTCCAAGTTTAAGTCCAGCCTAAACAATTTAGCAAGACCCTGTCTCAAAATTTGAAAAAAAAAAAGGGCTGGAAATGTATCTCAGTAGTAGAGAGCTTGTCCAGAATGCATGGAGTCCTGGGTTTGATTCTCAGTACCAAAAAAAAAAAAAAAAAAAAAAAAAATTTTGAACCATCCATATAATATGAATCTGAATTGCAAAAGAATTTTAGGGATGAATCATGGTGACAGATTATCAGGAAATTTATTCATCTTTCACTGTTCATTTCCAATGCAACTTTTCCTGCAATTGGTTGAGGTACGGAGGTTGGGTGGGTTTACTTTGGGTTCTTCCTTTCATTACAGATGTAATTCTTGATTGCTTTAGCTTTATGAAGGGAGGTTTTCTGTGGGTCTCTCCAGGTGGAGACACAGGCTTCAAAAATTGAAACTCAAGTTCTCTAGTATATTTTTGCTTGTTTGTTTTCATTTTAAGTATTCCCAGGGCACAAGTTCCTTAGACCTATGACCATATTTCTGAATTCTTATTTTTACCTATATTGTGGCCTTAGTCTCATGCTTTAAAAAAGAATCTTGAAAATATTTAAATCATCATTTTTATATGGTTTTAAGAGGAGAATTAGTCTGGGAATCTAGATACAGTATTACTAGTAACAGAATCTGGATTTAGGGTTTATTTTTGATAATAGAACCCACAAGACTTACTAATAGGCTGGATCTATGTGTTGGGGGCCAACACATTAAGAGTATTTCTGAGGATTTCATCCTGAGCAACCAGGTGACTGGTGGTGCTAATGACTAAGTTGGATAAGATTAAGGGAGGAGGAGGTTAAAGTTTAGGAGAGCAGATCAGGAGATTGGATTTCATCTGCTAAGTCTGTAATGGCTATTAGACAACCAGGCAAAGGCATTAGGTAGCCTGTTGAATGTACAAGTCTGGAACTCAGGGTCTAGGAAGCTTGAATCTATGAAATTGGGAGTCATTAATGTATTTAGATGATGGTCCTGAAAAGCTAGGTGGCTCGATGAGGGACAGTGTGTAGAGAAGAAGGTGGCCTAAAATGTCAGTCCTAGGACATGCTAACATTTAGAAGTCAGGAAGAGAAGGAAGTGTTGCTAAGTAGGGAGGACAAGTGGCCAGTAAGATAGGAGGAAAAGCAGAAGAGTGGATATCCCAGGACATTCAGCAAGGAAGATACTCAAGAACACTCAAAAATGGAGAGAGCATTAGGGAATTCACCATTAGACTTGAACATCAGAGCCTTAACAAAAGGAGTGCAGAGCAGGGTAGGGATAGGGTCTGATGGAGTGGGAGGTGACAGAGGAAAGACAGTGATTATAAATCACCATTTCAGATTTTTGCTGTAAACAAATGTTATAAAAAGAGGGAATTTACCCTGAAAGGAGTTTTGCTGTGTTTCATATTGCAAATTTGGAAATTTGTTTTCCTGTGAAAACAATTAAGAGAGAAGAAATGTTACTGTTTAGGAGACGGACGATTGCAGAAGCAGTATCTAGAGCTAACAAGTGGACAGGATATCTGGGGTTGAGCGGAGTGCTAGGACTCAAAAGCTGGGGAGACAGAGGAAACTCTGATTGAAAACCTCTCTCAGTGACACAAGAGGTAAGGCTACCAGCTAAGCCTAGGGATGAGGTGAGGGGATGGAGATATAAAGAAAATGGGAAAGGTATAAAGTCATTATTTAGGAAAGAGAAAAGTGATTTGGCTAAGGATATGTATACAATTTACGGATATGTTTTAAAAGTGTAACCAATCATCCTGTGTCTTCTTCAGCCATGCTAAGTACTCAGGTACAGAAATAGAGAGAGAAATGATAGACAATGAAGAAAAACTGTTAGATGATAGATTTGCGGCACAGGGCAGTAACTAGTGTTCAGAACGGGCATACCAGAGGAACCACACTAGACAGGCCAGAGGGGGTGCTATGATAGTGGGATGTTTGAAACTGAGTTCTGAAGTAGTATGGCAATTGGTAATTATGATGTCTAGGATAGACAATAGGTCTGTGAGGTTAGAGGGAAGAACAGATAATAGGTATTGCAGTCACCAGTCTCTAAGTGTGATCCCAGAAGTGAAGAGGAAACCTGATAAACCTGGGTCTCAGTCAGGAAGTCATTGCAGTTAAAATCTTTCATAGGTGGGGATCATCTGGTGTTATATATTTCAAAGCACTTTTATATGCTTGATCTCCCTTGTATGTGCAATCTAAAAATCTTGAACCCTTAGATACAGAGAGTAAAAGTATGGTTACTAGGGACTGGGGAAATGGAGTTTGCAGAGAGAATGGTCGAAGACTATAAAATTTCAGTTAGACAAGAGGAGTAAATTCAATAGATCTATTGTGCAATACGAAGTGTATAGCTAATAATAAAGTACATTTGAAAATTGATGAGAATAGATTTTAAATATTTTCACTATAAAAAAGAAGTATGCAGGATAATGTATGTTGATAAGTTTGCTTTAGCCATTTCAGAATATATACATATTGCAAAACATATTGTACACCACAAGTATATGCAATTTTTATTTGTCAGTTAATTAATTAATTAATTAATTAAAAGGAGAATTTTGAGACAATACATCTCTATTGTTTAAACCAAAAACCAGAAAAGAGGCTTCGTGGTGGAGTGGTATCGAGAGGCAGCAATGATAAAGCCGTGCATGTAGAGATGGAAGAGGAAACACAGCTTCTAGTAAGGCAACTGACATGGGAGATAGGTCTGGAGGGAGAACCAGGCATCAGCAAGAAAGCAATGGAACATTCAGAAATGCAGAGGGAGGATTTTGTTTATTCCAGACTCAGTTCCACAGATTGGACAATTCCAGCTCTCTGTATGGAATAAGAATTCATAAAGTCCATTGAAGAGGTTGTCTAAGAATTCTCAGCTGGGAGGCAGTCTTCTGCTGAGCTGAAGTTTTACAAGAATTTAACATATGATGGGTTTCTTCATCTCTAAGGGGGGGCGGTTGAATAATTGTCTCTTAGTCTTAGCCTGTCTTGAGAAAGGTCCTTTTCGCAGCTTGCAGGGCCGCAGTGGCAGAGGGTGGGGGGTGACGTCAACGCAGGTGGAGCAGGGGCTCCGCAGTGACCACCCAGAGTCATAGGAGTTCTTTGGGTCCCTCCGACTCTTTAAGTCAGGGAAATTTCCTATCTTTTTGCCTATAACATGTGCTCAGTAAACATTAGTTGAGTGAGGAAGTAATTTTAAAATCAGATCAAGGTCTTATAAGGGATAGTGGTTAAGTGGCTCTGTTATACGGATAATTATATGGTTATAGTGGCTTAGGAATTAAAATCACAGATATCTGACATCCAGTCCCTGTTCTATCATGCTCCAATTGAGTAACAAGAAGGCACTTAACTTAGGTTCCTCACTGTACAATGGAGAGGAGAATGGTAACCCTTACAGTGTATTTTATGCTGAAACTCAATCTACTAGTCTTTCAGTAAGTGCTCAGTATTCACCTTTGTGCCAAGCGCTGGACTAAGTGCGTGACTTTTATCATCTTATGTAATCCTCACATCCTGTGATACAGTAGCTCATTATCTCCAGCTTACCTACGAGACAACCAAAGCTACAATTAAAGTGACCCCCACCTCGCAGCTGAGAAGTGGTGACAGCGACTTCTCTCCATCCAGATCTTGAGATACTTCAAGGCTAAGCAACTGGGGGAAGCCTTTATTTACCACACAGAAGTTAGGTAGCTTGTTCTCCTATTTCCACATCTAAAATCATATTACTGCATTTGTATGAGCCCCATGGCATGATTTTCTGTTTATTCGGTGGTGAATTAATGGTGTTTTCTCTACTAACTTTCTTTGATGGCATGTATCACATCTGTCTTGAACTTCATCATCCCCAACAGAAAGCACAGAACACCTCACGTAGCAGGGTCCTAATGCCTGTTGTTGATAATGCCTAAAGCTCCCCTTCCTTCCTTCCTTTCTTCCTTTGATTCTTTCGTCTTTCACGGTTCTTAATACAGGCTGAGCGCCTAGAGGATACTCCATAAATTGTATTGATTGATGGATAAGTGTACCTTTAAACGCAGGATTTGCAAAATGGCCAGGTGGCTGAAAATAGAATGAACTGGAATGCTATTAATTAAATGTATGACTGGATTTTAATTCCCTGGGTTCACCTTTCTCATCTATAATACCAGATACTGGAATTCAATATTGTCAGTTCCTTTTTGATTCTGAAATTCAAATATTTTGTGGAATATTGGGATGACAAGCACATAAAGTCCTTCTTATGTGTGACAGGATACATTACATAATTAATTTATTTAATACCCCCACAAAGCTATGTAGTAAATAATATACTAGTCCTAGAGATGAGGAAATTAGGGCTCAGAGATGTTAAATAATTCCCCTAAGGTCACACAGTTATTAAGTGGGAGAATTGGGAGTCCTGCCAGGGTCCCATAGAAATCAAACCACATATTCTCCCTCCATTACCAGTCTGCCTCCTAAAACCTCTGCCTTAGCAGTAATAGAAGATTTTTATCAGATTTCTTTTAACTGCTTTTCCTCTAAATGGACTGTCTCAGGCTTAACCATGTCAGAGAAAATCCTAAGGCTATTAGATCAGAAATCAGGCTCTGGCAGCCCCCTGCCTCCTTGCTAGGTTCTCATTTGGCTCACTTTAATTCGCTGTTCATTAATTCTGAAGGAGCGGAAGAAGTGACATCTTTGACTTTGCCAGAGCTGGAAGAACAAAGTTATTTCCTTCCTCAGTGTGGGCAGTTGGGTTTCATTTGGATTTGAGAGTTTGGCAAAGGTTCAGAGCCCCTGCCTTTTCTGTGAAGCCACTGCCCATACCTGTCAGGAGATGTAAAATTTCAAAGAGATTCCAGAGCTGATGGATGAGTCACAGACGCCTGGACTCCACGGAGCCCTTGCTCAAAGGAAATGGCCACATAAGATCCTGCGGCTTCTTTCTGTTGCATGGTCATTTGCCATCAAACTGCGTAGAACTGGGTTCTTAATGGCACTGGACGGGAGGACAGAAAATTGTCAAAGGGACATTTAGAAGCATGTTTGGAGGATCTCCTGAGACTTTGGCTGACTGGACTTTAAGATACAGTCAATTGCAGCAGAAAGGGGAAGGAGTTGAATCCATGCTCTACTGCCTTGTCAAATACCTGCCCAACTTCTCTAAGCTTCTGCTTCTCAGACGCAAAATAGGGCCAATATCAGTAGGCCTGGCTGTTATGAAGACAAAAATGAGCTGCTGTAACGCAGAGGAAGAAATTAGCACAGTCTCCAGAGCACAATAAACACCCCATAAATTGGAGGATTTTTAAAAAATGTTCAAATGTCAAGTTTGGAAAGTCTTTGAGGTCCTGTGGTTCATCAGCTTTTTAGAGAGCCAAGGGGCTTGGGGAATAAACAGGTGAAACAAATAACCCCTCACTAGACCAGAGATGGCAGAGGCAGGGTGACCACCTCTGTCCCTTGACTCATAAAACATTTTTCCCTTCTGTTCTCATTGGCCTGGTGGCAGAACCCTCCAGCTTCCTTCCTTCCCCCAATCTGGCCTGAGAGGAACAGAAAGCAGGTAAATGAGGGGAGCCCCATGCCTGGGCGTTTGAGAAACTCGATGACCTTCAGACTAACTGCCTGTGATATTTTAAGAGACTTTGACCTAGGACTCCATACTGTTTATGTGTCATTGTTTGATTGCAGAAGAAAATGGGGCTGACAACGTGCTCTGGGGGAACCTTGGGAGACAGAAAGCTTCTTTCCAGTTGGGGGCACCTGGTCCTGGTGGGCAGCAGTCTGCCCGGGCCTGCAGGAGGCTGACACTTTCAACCTGGGGCAGAGCTGAGTGCGGAGTCGGACTTCAACCGGGAGAAAGGGGCTTCAGCGGTCAAAACTCCACGGAAAACTGTCTTGAAGCTTCACCAGAGAATTGGAGGAAATACCATCAAAGGTCAATTCTAAAAGCTAAACAAAAATAATAAAGAAATTTAATGTTGAGTATTGGATTTGTTTTCAGACTTTGTATTTATAGTCTGGGTATTAGCTGGCCAAGGCTTCATGGCTAAGAAGACTGGCTCGTTGACATTAGGCTTGACTGCATTGAAGGAGCACCATTTGCTGCCATAAGGCACCCTCTCCTCCCCACTCCTGAAGGTCCTCTCAGGACAATGGCCCCTTTACTTTGCATTCAGTGTCAGGGCTGCTAAGTAACCTCAAGAAAAGCAGCACACACTTTATGGAAAGCTATCAATCAAAACATTGTTCCTATCCATGAAATATAAGAAATAGAGATTATCGTCATTTCAATTTAGATTGGACTTTATGGATTTTATTAGTTTCATATTGTGTGTTTATATTGTATGTATGTGTATACATATATATCAGTTGATTATAGGTGTGTGTGTGTCTGTCCGTCTCTGTGTGTATCACAATGTGTGATCCGTCTGTTATTTATTCAGCTAGTATGTGTTGGGATTACTAAATGTTGGGTACTGTTCTATTCAATCTGATGCTGCCCATTTTATAGATAGTTAGGACCCTAAAACTTTGTCCACATCATCAGCTGACAGAAGGATCTTGGGAGAATATTAAACTCCTCTTAAATAAATTTGGTAGAGAGAGATTCTATGCTGAACGTTAGAATTTCCATTTATCAAGGGATGTTCCTTCAAATGAGAACATTCTGTGCAAAGCACAGACTTCCTCATAAAGAGGCCTAAGGGGACAGTGTTTGCTCAGGTGGTAACAGCTAATGATTGCCAAAATCAAGGTGTTCAGGTCATGGTATGGTAATTTTTCAAAAGGAAATCACTTCTTCAGATATCCATAGGCTCTTAAGAATTAATTTAGTGCTTTTAAGGGGATCTTATAGACTGAATGAACTGATAAATAGTTGTTGCAAAATGGAACTATAAGTTTTACACTGAAATATGTATTAAAAAATGATAGGCAATTTCTGAGCTTTGTTAAATTTTAAAGCTTTTCAAAGAATGAAACTGTGAAACATTCCTAACCTTAAAAGAATATTGTGGGATAAAAGAGAAATAATGCTAGAGAAACAAAACTATCACTTTATGTGCTTTAATAAAATATTAATGTAATTCATATTTATTGAGCACTTATTATATGCCAGACACTGCTAAGTTATTTGGATTTGTTGATTAATTTTAACTCTCATAATATGACAATGAAATGGGGACTGTTGCTGCTCCTTTTGAGCAGATGAGGAAAGTTAAGGATAGAGTGATAATTCACCCATAGTTGCATAAGTAGTCAAGTGAAGAAGCCAGCCGGTCTGTCTCCAGAGCCTGGTCTTTTCTAAAACAGCAGCATGAAACAGAGGAACACAGGCAGGGGAGAGAGGTAATATCTGGGCTTAGAATTCTGACTCCACCACTTTCTGGCTTTGTGACCTTGGGCCATACTATATATTCAGCACTGCTACGTTGCAGACAGCTTGGCTGGTAGACAACTCTATATTGATTAGGAATTATGCCAACTGAGTCACTGTGTGGTGCTGCATACAAGACACCTGTATTAACTGATCAGTGAAGCTAAGAATATGCTGGTAAATCTTTAACAATGACTCCTATGGGTGGGGGTGGAGAACCTCCATGTTGACTGATTTCTGTACTATAAGTACTCCTTCTATGGCTGATTTCAATCATAACTGAATGTCTAGTTATAAAGAGATATGCACAACCAACTCAAACATTAACGGAAACTTGCTCCAACACATCACTGAATTAGATTTATTTGAATACTTAACACCAAGTAAGTATCTTTGTGCATAGTTCAGGTCTTAAGAGTGAGTGAGACATCAAGTAAGTATCTTGGTGCATAGTTCAGGTCTTAAGAGTGAGTGAGAACATCTGACATCAGGGAAGTCATGTCTGGATCATGATACGATTTACTAACACATCCCTCAAGGATATATATCACAGCATTGCTCAAAATGGCAAGTCAGACACACATTAGTGACATGAAGTAAGGGATTAATAGGTACTAAAATGCAATGCTGTAGCACTCAAAACATTAACCAGAATGCTTCCAATTCTGGATTAATATGATCAACCTGTAAAAATACTTTTATTACAGTTGTCATGGATATGTTCAAAAGGTGAACTATTATATTGTGTGGACTGGTGAAATAGGAATAGAAAGATACAGTATTGATAGGAGTAGCAAAAAATGCCAAGCCAATGCCAAAGAACCATTAAATATTTATGTTAAAAATGAAAATTTGAGGGGCCGGAGCAGTGGCTCAGCGGTTTCGGTGCTTGCCTGGCAAGTGCGAGGACCCAGGTTCAGGCCCCAGCACCACGTACACAACTAAGTGTTAGAGCAACTAAGGCCACGTGAAAAACTAAATTAAGTTGTTTCTCCCTTTCTCTGTCTCTCTCTCTCTCTCTCTCACTGTCTCTCTCTCTTTAGGAAAAAAATGAAAATTTGAAATTATACTATAGAGCTGTAGTAACAAAAACAGCACAGTACTAGTATCAAAACAAGAATGAAGACCAATGGAATAGAATGGAAGACTCTGAGACAAATCCACAAATCTTTAAACATCTGATATTTGACAAAGGGGTGAAAATATTACATTGAGGAGAGACTGTCTATTCAACAAATGGTACTGGACAACTGGACAACGATTTGCAGGAAGATGAAATTAGATCCTTGCCTATCACGTTGCACATAAATCAAATCAAAATGTATCAGAGAACTAGGAATTAAACCAGTTTCCACACAACTGCTAGAAGAAAAATTAGGGCCAACACTCCAGCTTTTGGGAGTTGGCAAAAACTTTCTCAGCAAGACTCCCAGAGCAAAAGAATTAAAATCAAGAATTAATGAATGAAATGCCATTAAATTAAAAGCTTTTGCTCAGCTAAAGAATTGGTCAAAGCTGTCAAGAGAGAACCTACAGAATGGGAGATAACCATAACCTATGATTCCTCTGACAGGGTACTAATATCCAAAATTTATAAAGAACTCCAAAAACTTAATATTAAAAACACAAATAATTCAATCAATAAATGGGCCAGAAAGCTAGACAGAAATTTCTCAACAGAGGAAACTGAGCAAGCCAATGAATACATGAGAAAGTTTTCTAAATCACTGGTAATCAGAGAAACGCAAATCAAAGCTACATTAAGATTTCACTTCACTCGTCAGATTGGCAAAGATGAAAATATAAACAGTAACAAATGATGGCGAGGTTGTGGGGAGATGGGAACACTAGCACACTGTTCATGGAATTGCAGACTGGTTCAGATGCTCTGGAAAGCAATATGGAGACGGCTCAAAAGATTAGAGATGGATCCACTGCACAACCCAGCTATTTTTCTTCTGGGTACTTTCCCAGAGGAGTTAGAATTAGCACATTACAGTGACACAGCAAAATCCATGTTCACAGCAGCTCAATTTACCATAGCTAAATTATGAAATCAACCCAAATGTCCCTCACTGGATGAATGGTTCCAAAAGCTCTGGAATGTTTATATAAACAGTGGAATTCTACTCTGCTATGGTAAATGGATGGCAATGGAAGAAACCATGCTGAGTGAAATTAGGCAAACCCAGAGACTCAAGGGTCAGATGTTTTACCTCATTTGTGGAGGATAGAACAAACCCCAGACTTGGTGAAAGGTAGTCAAGCTCTTATACTAGACCCACCAAAGGTGTAGCAACACATAATCTAGGGGAACTATAGATATGTAGGAGGGAGGGAGAGAAACGGAAGAGGCACAGGGAGAGGGAAGGAAGATATCAAGGGATCTAGGGAGACAATCAACAATGTAGCATGCTTTTTACTGCCGCCCCCAGAAGCCAAATAATACTTATGCAATCATTTAATTCTGGAAAATTCATAGTCATATTTATGTATATATGGACATTTATAACAGTTATGGGGAGAAATACAGAATCAAAAGCCTGGGGTGTGGGCGATGTGGGGATTACTGGATTTAGGATCAAATGCATATCATATTGCTACTTTAGATACATTTATGATTGTACAACAACACAACTCCTTAATGAAAAGAAAGAAAAAGAAAATCTGGCTTACTGACAATATAAAGATTATTGTCATGGCAACAAATGTTATTCAGATAGTTAAATACAGGTGAAGAATGACCAAATGAGTAAAGGAACATTCTTAACACAATATCTCAACACTAGTCAATATTTAATACATGTTGTCTACAGTTATCATTGTGATAATGTATACAACAACAAAGTTTAGAATATTTTCACTAGACTTTGGCAGAAGTTGTATTGTCATAAATGGATATCCACAATGTATTTCAAAGTGGAAAACTAGAGTCTGATCCCAAGTTTTGCAAAACATTTCTGTTCAATTTTGGTCATAGAGAAATGTCTCAAGTATGATAATAGTTTTTCACAGATAGCATAATGTTGAGTAATTTAAATTTCTTTGTGCTTACAAAGATGCTCAAATTTTCTAAAATGAACATTGATACATGTTCAAAAATAACTTAATTAAATCTAAAAATAAAACACACCTATGTAAGTATTTCTTTCTTGGCTTCCCTAGGAGAAAAGTCAGCACCTGTTCAGATGGCTCAGCAGCACTCAGCCACTGCATCCGCTCCTCGCTGGCTTTGTTGAGGGTGGATCAGTGAATAACTAGAAGGAGAATCTGGACACTATTTTGAGTCCTTTATTATTCCTATAAGCAACAAGACTGAAAAACAGAGCAGGCCCAGAAAATGGGAAACAAAACTAAAAAAAATAAAACATAAACAATTTCCTCACATCTTTTTTTGTCATTTTTTACTTTTAAATTGTATCTTTATCGTTTAAGTAGATTTCTTTAGACTACATATAATTATTTGACCTTTTAGCTAATGTGGTAATCTCTGTCTTTCAGTTGGAGTATTTAGAGCATTTACATTTAACAAAATTATTAATATGATGGGGTTTAAATCTAGCACCCTACTATTTGTTTACTATTCCATTTCTTCCTTTCCCTTTCTTGTTTTCCAATTTTGGGAACTAACTAATACATTTTTTTAAAGATAGAGGGACAGGGAGTGAGAGAGAACGAATCAATTTTATTTAGTTTTTCATGTAGCCTCTGTTGCTTCAACACTTTGTTGTGTATGTGGGGCTGGGGTTTGAACCCATGTACTTGCACATGCTAGGCCAGCACTGTAACTGCCAGGCCACCACTCGATTTTTCATTATTTTGCTAGCGAATAATCAACTGTAGTTCTCTGTTGTTTCTGTATTTCAGTGTTTGTCCTAGGGTTTACAAAATGTGCGTTAACCTATGATCTAATTTATACACCTCTATAGTGGGAACAAATCTCATAGTCATCCTTTATGAAGTATAAGTAGTATAAAGAAAACAGGTACATAAATCAATGAAAATTAAAGCATAAGGCATGTCAATTAAACAAAAATACAATCAATAGATTTCGACTGAGAGATGATAGACTAACTTTTCATTGTAGGCATATCTGTAGGACCTCTGAACAATTTATTATAAGACATTTTCTCCTTTTTCTTCTTGCTCCAATGATTTCAAGAAGCACCGCAGTGTAATGGGCTTTGGATGTAGGCACTCAAGCCAGGCAGTCGACCTACTAGACCCTGCTAAGAAGTGGCAGTGGGGGCGATGGAGTGATACAACTGCAGAGTGGACCCCACGTGCATTCCAGCGCCAGCAGCGAGCACAGGCCGTCAGGCAGGTGCAGTAGGCCAGAGCTGCAGGGAGTCAGTGCCCAGGCAAATCAAGAAGAGCTAATCAACCTGTCATTGTTACGCAGCCAAGCCTGGGCAGCATGCTGGAGAAACCCACTTTACCTGGGGCTGCAGCTCCAGACCCTCTTCACCCCGTCACTGTCCCACTGCCCCCTGCACTGAGCATGCACAATTCACTCTCCTCAACCTTCCGCTGGAAGTGGGAGAAAATGGAAGCAAGGAAAACCTGAATGCAAGTTGGGACTGAAGATTTGACTGATAGCATTAGTGGGTTTTCAAACCCTAATTGGTGTAAATTTGGACCCACAGCGTTAGTAGGTTTCCAAATCTTAATTAGCATAATTTTAAACCAGTAGCACTTGTACGTTTTCACCAATAGCAGTGAACCAAGTGCTACACAAACTCCTAGACAAGCTCACTGAGGTGGGGAACGCATGCAACAAAGGTCCCCACTTGCACAGTGCAAGAGTTCTGTTCCAGTTCTTTCAATAAATCGCACGTGTTGGTCTTCAAATTCACAAAACAAGAATCCTGAAGGATAAAGAAATTGATGGTGAGCTGCTGGAATCTGCTACAATACTGGAGGGCATCACCTCCTATTAAAAGCTGCAGAGGCCTGTACCTTATGCAGATCCCCCTGGCTGGTAGAAGCAGAGGAAACTCCAGTCTCACCCCAGGGAGAGCCAGCAACCAAGTTTCATCCCAAAACTTGTTTCACAACCACTTTTGGTTATACGACTTTACACAAATTACGTAGAATTTTTGAGCTTTCCTTTCCTGCTCCATAAAAAGGACGTAATTAATACCCACTTTTCGAGAGCCTAAGAGGACTCAAGTGTATCATGCATGTAAATGATTTGGTAACAGACAACACGTGCTGTGGTAGTGATGGCAGTTTACAACTAGAAATATGTGTACATCTTCCTTTAGTAATTTTAAAATACTTGTTTGGTCAAATTTATCTTGGAGTTAAAAATTGTTTTGATTTCTCTTAACCCTTCTTCCCTCTACCACCTCACACACACACACACACACACACACACACACACAAATTCCACACAAAATTTCACTATCTCTTACACACAAATCAAAAAATTTGAGCCTTAGTCTCCTCCTCTTTGTCATGGAGGTAATTTGTCATAACATTTTCAAAAAGTGAATGTGAGAAGAAGTGAAATTCTCATTTAAGTGGTTCTATATAATAGCATCAGTATTCAAATCTAACTTATTAGCGCTTGATGATGGTGATAATGATGATGATGATGAATGCTGGTGTTTGTTACCATGCGTTTAACCAGAGCACATGATGTGGATTCTTCCCTCAATGAGTGTTCAGTGTAGCTGAAGGAAAATGGTGAAAGAGTGTGGGTTCACATGTAGCAATCGCAGCGTGCCATCACCAGATAAGGATGCAAGCAGAGAGCACTGGAATGTTCCAGGAAGAAGAGAACTGAGCGCACCTGAAGGACAGGAAAGGAGTCCAGCTTTGTGCAGAACATGAAGGCCTTGAGGATGGGTGAGAGCCATTTGAGTGAAGGGGAGGGGAAGTGGCCGGAATGGGGAGGTGAACCACAGCAGCAGGCCAGAAGTAGCCATGCAGAGGCTGAGTGCTCCCTTCCAGAGACCACACTGTGTGGCTGGGCAGGGTCCTGCAGCAGAAGACAGGGCTGGGAAGGTACACCGAGGCCTTGCATTCCTCAGTAAGAAACCTAAATATCCCTCTATAAGCTAAATGAATTGGGATAGGGGTATGATAGAGAGAGGACTGGGCACTAGGTGAAGAAAGTGTTGGTGGTCAATTTAGTGAGACATTGTAGTTGACCTCATGGGAGAGAAAGAGTGCCATTCTATTCAACCAAGATCTAGCAACCCACAAACACATTTTTAAAATTGTTTCAATAATATTGCAAAGCAATGTTATAATCTTACCTGGAGTAGTCAGCTAGGTTCAAAGTAAATATGTATAATTTATACAAGACAAGAGAAAGCAATATGTCTTTCAATAGTATTTGTTCCACTGTGTTGGAAACATTACGTAAGCACCACATGCTCTGTGGGGTTAGCACTTGGGTCCCGGACACAAAATCGCTGCCTTCACTGCCACTTTCCCATGAGCAGCTGACAGAAATGGATCACTCCAGAAGAGGGTTTGGGCTTTGATTTAACAGACAATCTACAGCATTTTTCTTAGACTTCTTTTTTCTGCCATAGGCTTTTTTTTTTTCCCTTCCTTTCCTTTCCTTTTTTTTTTTTTTTTTTACCATTTTTTTATTGACTAGTTTTCTCTTTATAAAGGAAAATGTGGTAGCAAAGTTTTGCAAGTGAAGTAAAAGCTATTTTTAGCCCTTTTAAAAATATAAACCACTGGGAGAAATTGCATTTCATTTACCACATGTCATAATGGCTCTAGGTAGAATGGAAAACTATTAGACCTGAGTAACTTGAAGATTCATACCAGTAATTTAAATTTTGTCAACTCAAAAATATTTCAAGGCAGCCCTTACTAGAATAATTATTTTACTTAAGTTGTAACTAGTTTGGGTAACTTGACAGGCTTGAATTGGGTTGAAATTCAATTCAGCTTAAAAAGCAAGCAGGCAGGCAGGATTAACTAGTTATTTGACTAAATTGACTTGCAGTGTGAAATGACGATCAGTTTAATCCAAATGGTCTAGCTGGTTGTGTGTGCAGATGTAAGAGTAGACCATGGAGCTCTCTTTCCTAGCTATTCTTTGTTAAACAGAATGATAAATGGAAAACTTTTATAAGATGCCGTATGAACATGCAATTATATAAAATGAGCCAGAAAGCAAGCAGTTTCTGCCCTGGAATTAGTACTCACCAATCTCATAGAGAGGATCTTCTGAATACATTCCCCAGATTCCTGATGAGCTTCAAATTCCATTCCAGGACTTCCTGGTATCTTTCTCTTCACTTTCCTGGGCAACCAAGAGATTTTGAGGATTTCCTCTGTTCTAGTTATGCCCTTATAGTTCACTATTTGTACACAAAAGACTACATTTTCCAATTAAGCAGGGGAAAAGAAAAGATCTGTAACATGCAGTAATGATGCAGCAAGCTATTTTTGCCTGGGATGTGTAACTGTCAAATTTATGTGTCAGAAAGAAAGGAAAGAAAATTGGAAGAAGGGAGAGAGAGGGAAGAAAAGAGGTGGGAGGAAAGGAGAGAAAATAAATTCCTTGCATATAAGACAAAAATATGTGAAGTATGATCCATACCTTATGAAATGAGTAGGGAAGTGAATCAAATTAAGCTACAGAACTGCAGCTGTCTTCCAACCCCAGGACCTCTGGATCTTTAAAACATAATCATTCCCTAGCATTCATTTTCTTCCCCCTTTTCCAACTTTCTATTTGACTGCTGTGGTGCTTCTGTTTTTAAGGCAAGGATGGATTTTTAAGGATGAAGGATATATTCAACTGTACACAGGACCGTCAAATATATGAGTTCTGAATGTTGAGCTGTCTTTTGGGAAATGCGTTCAGAAGATGAGTTCTTATTGTGGAGAAGGAGAAAAGTTGAACAGTTCGAAGACTTCTTAGCAGTGAAACTCCACTCCAAAGAGCCTTTGAGGTGAGTGCAATGAATCAGAAACATATGGATTACATTTTGCTTTGAGCGCCTCAGGGCTCAAAGTGTTTGGCTAAGTACATTTTAGGTTTTTCCCAATACAGAAAAAATACTATTGCCTGAAGCACTTTCCCAAGCCCAACTTGTCCTAGGATTCAGCTCTTGGACCAGCTTGCTGCTTTTCCATTAGAAATGCAAATGAGCCCTGGGCTTCACAAAGCTCTGCAGAAGGCTTGCCTGATCTGTAGAAGGTAGCTGTATAGATGGCATCATTTGTGAACAGGAAGGAAGGAAGGAAGGAAAGAAGAAAGGAAGAAGGGGAGGAAGAGAGTAAGACAAATAGCCTCTCTTCAACTATCCAGATGATGAGTCATAAAATTCAATGACTAGAAGTTTCTCCATTTCTGCTAAAGAATTATTTTTATGCTACTCAATTGCCTCTTAGAGTGAGCAAAGGCAACTCACAATGGTATATTAATTCTGAAGTATGAATGAGGGCATTGGATCCTCTACTGTGCAGGTTACTAAAAAACAGGGGTCCAGAGGCTCACAACAAAAAACTCTTGGGTCCTTGAAGAAAGAAGGGAACAGAATGAACATGGGATACACATTCCCTCCCCATTTCCAGGGCAATGGTGTTGGTACTAGATTTCAGTTCATTAGTCGAGGAGTATGTGGTGATGGTGATATCAGAGATTTATTTGATGAGGGTAATCTATTGTGATTATTTTTCTGAGATATTGCACACATTTGGTGTCTAAAGGGAGAATTCCTCTTGAAAAGAAAAAGGAAATAGTTTCAAGTTTGTCAGGAATTACATTCTTTTGTAATTAAAAATAAATAAACAAAACAAGGGCTGGAGCGGTGGCTCAGCAGTTGGAGCACTTGCCTGGCATGTGTGAGGACCTGGGTTCAAACTCAGCACCACATCCACAATGAAGTGTCAAAGCAACAAAGGCCAGATGAAAATGATTGTCTCTTTCTCTCTCATTGTCCCTCTCTAAAAAAAAAAAAAACCTGAAACAACCCAAGAGTTCCTAAGGCCCTCTCCCTCTAGAGACCAAATGTAGGTGCCATTGCTGCACCTCCATCATCAAGACAGATTTTGCCATCCTCCCAGTGAGTATGACTGACTGGCAAACCTGACCTCTGGCTCAAGGCAGCTTGGGAGAGAGAATCTTTGTTATTTTCAAAGGTTCTTATGGAAAGCAAGGCTTAGATGATGGGATTGAAAATTTCCAAAATATAGTAAGGGAGATAAGACTCTAGGCAGCAGAAAAGAACGATAAACATTACTTTAGACATTGTATAGACTCCAAGAGTAGGATCAGAGATATAAGAAGCAGTGGTGAGCCAGAAACAAGTACTCTGTTAAATCTGAATCAGTCATACAGACTAACCCTGAGTTCCAATGGTTTGATTTATTATGATTCAGTTTAGGATTTTTCAACCTTAAAATGGTGCAGATGTAATACTCTTTCAGTAGAAACTGGACTTCCATTTGAAATTTTAAACTTTTCCCAGGCTAGCAATGTGCAGAAAACACGTGTCTCCATGACGGAAGCAGCCATAGCACCCAGGCACCGTGAAGTCACACAGGAGAACAGTGGACCCTCTACGGTACACTGTGTTGCTAGGCTCTACTGTTCACTAGGGTAGATGTACTAAATACATTTTCAAATTGCAATATTGCCCCCTGTTCTTTTTTTTTCTTTTTTCGTGGTGTTGAGGATGAAACCCAGGACCTTGCACATGCTAGGCATTTTTTTTTTTTTGCCTCTGAACTAAGCACCCAACCAACCCCTCAACTTTAAATATTTTGAGTTTGTGATGTTTTATTGGGACAAAACATCTGTACTTGCTAATTTACAAAATAAAAGTAATCATTTAAACTTTAACTCCCAGCTAGTATCATAGGAGATGAAGAAAAGAGAGGTAGTCAAAAACATTGTAAGTCTTTTTTATTTTTTGGTCCAGTTTGGAGAATAATATAGATCATAATTAACTCCAGGCATTGAAAGAAGCATTTCAATATATTTCATTAAGACACAAGGACTACCCCTGAGGTAGGACTACTTGGAATGGGGTATGAGAAGGGCTTCAGGGTTGCCAGTTAGGTTCTTACGCAAGTGACATCAATGTGCTCCACGTGTGAAGACTTGTCAAGCTGTACTCTCGTGATATGCATACTTTTCTTACCTATATTCTACTTCTATAAAAGTTTTTAAATGCTTATAAAAGAATTGTGCAGGTACATAATATAATCTTTTTAAAGTATAAACAGACATAATAAATAGTTTCCTTCAATACTTTAGACCCATAATCTTCACTGTCCCCTATCTAGAGACAAGAGTATAATAACTTCTCTCAGATCCTTCTAGAAAAACTTTAGAATCCATGTTGGTGCTATGTTTGTATTTGTCAATATACATGTGTGCATGTGTATTTCCTTTTGTATACTCAGTATATATGTTCAGTGTGCAAGCTGTTGTACACCTTGCTTTAATTTTTTTTATCTGATTAGGTAGATTTGCCTCCTTCTGTTTAAGGATTACATAGAAATCATGAGTTCTTCTTCATGTTTGTACCATAATTAATTTATCTATCCCATAGCTACTCAAAACAATGTAGCAAGGGATATCTCTATAAGCATGTCATATCATATATGTATGAATATATTACAGAATATATATATATATGTGTAATTATATATGTACATCAACATATGAAATTACTTGATCAAATTATATATGCCTATCTAATTTTTAAAGACATAGATCTATGAAAACATTTTACCTTCTTGTATTTTACCAATAATGAATGGAAGTGTTGTTCTTCCATGTTTCTTTCTGTACAATATGTTATCAAACACTCTTAATATCTAATAAGACACATGAAATTAGCACTTGTTAATTTAATCTGTATTTTTAATTCATTTGTTGGTGTAATTACTAGCCAGGTAACACTCATTTCAATAGCCATGTGTATTTATTTTTCTATATTTTCTTTTTCTCCCATTTTTATAATGAGTTACCATTTGCTTATTTGTTAATTGTGGTGTAATACACATAGCATAAAGTCTACCAGTTTAACCATTTTTAAGTATACAGTTTTCTGGTATTAAGCACATTCACACTGATGTGCAACCATTAGCCATCTCTAGAACTTATTCATCATCTCCAAAGTGAAACTCTGTACTCATTAAACAATAACTCTCTTTTCCTTATTAATTTTATGAGCTTTTTATATATTAAGGTAATTTATGATTTGTCATATAAATCTTCACAATAATTCTGAGACGTAGGCAATTGCTTTTATGATTCACTCTAGTCAGGCTTTTACCCCCAATACTCCACTAAAACTGCTCTTACCAAGGTCATCCATGACCTCTGCACTGCTGAATCCAATAATCAGGTTAGCTCTCATCTTACTTGCCTTATCAGCAGAACTTGACACAATTGATCACCTCCTTCTTCTAATGAGACTTTTTCTACTTGGAATCCAAGCTGTAACAGTCTGAAGAGTTTTCTTTTACCACATTTATCACCCCATGGTAGTCTCCCTTGTCAACTCTTCCCCAGGTCTTCTAAGCTTTGCAGACCCCTAAATCTCAGTCCTTGTGTTACTTATCTTCTTTGTCTGCACTCACTCTTTGGGTGATCTCCTCCAGCTGATAGCTTTACATAGTGTCTATATGTTGATGAATACCAAATTTATAGCTCTAGATCAGATCTCTGCTCCAAACACCACACTTGCATGTTATATGTTTTCACAAGAATACTTAATAAACATGTCAAGCCTAGCATGTTCAAAACTGAATTCTTGGTTCTGATCAAGGTAGAATAACTAAGTTGGACTGTCTCTCCTAGAGATAGCAATTTTAACCTTAGGACAAAATGTCTTAACACATGTGAAAGTATTGCAGAGCAACCAAATGTGGAAAAAGACTCCGGAAGGTAATCCTTGAGAAACAGGAAGAATGCATGGTAATGTGTAGGCAATTGTGACTTTTGGCCTGAGGGCACCCTGTATTCCATATGAGTCAGGACTAAAGAAAGTCATACACTAACTGAATTAAGGTGTCACGGGACAGACTTTTGGACTGGCAGAGTGGCATGAAAATAAAAGAGAGGAAAATTATCAGAAAAGAGGAAGTTACAGAAGGTTTGAAAGCCCAAAACTGAATATAAACTTTTTAATATTGAGTTGTCATTGAGAACATATGTTCAAGGGAGTTTCCAGGGCCTCTGTAGAAACAGCACATGGAAGCTAAAAGAACTGAGAGGACATCTCAGCTTCTTCCCTTTACAGAGAAGGTAGAGTTTGGTGTTGGGGTTAATGCTGTTCTTTGAAAGATAATGAAATCCAGAGTCTCTACAATATATTACCACATTGTCCAGAATCCAATGAAATAAATACTGAACAAATGAAGAAATAGATATGAGCCCCAATTCAAAAAATAAAGTGCTCAATATAAAATGATCCAGAATTTTTTAGATGTTGATATTAGCAGACTTTATATTTAATTGTCACATACATATATATGATTATCAGGTGAGAAATCTGGTAATTACAAATATGATAAAGAAGGAAATTAAAAGAAGAAAATTAAAAAGAATGAAAACAAAATTCTTAAAATAAAGCATACAAAATAATAAAATTTTGTAAGATGGACTTAAAAGCATATTGCAGATGATAAAAGTAGTGAACATGATGAATCTGTGGAATGTGGTCAATTAAAAAAAGGAAAATCACTTAAAATGAATAATATTTATTTAATCTACAAGATTATATCAGGCAATCTAAGACACATGTAATTAGAGTCCCCCAAAGAAGTAGATAACAGTGCAGAAGAAAACACTTGAAGAAATATCTCAAAAAATTTCCAAAAGTTGACAAAATAATACTACTAATAAAAAAATACTAATAATAAAACCTTTAAGATGCATACAAAAAAACTGCATTGTAGCTAACAATTCTGAACACCAAAGAAAAGATAAAATCTTGAAAAGAGCAAAAGCAAATAAATTGCAAATAAAGAAACATTACAAATGATTTCTAACTACAATTTAAACAAACAGTGCAGTTGACAATAAGATGGCATCCTCAAAGTAGTAAAAGAAAATATTATCAACCCATAGTTTATATTCAACAAAACTATCCCTTTAAAATGAAGGCAAAATGAGCTTACTTTTACAGGCATAAAAACAGAGAATTTGTTGCTAGCAGACTTGCACTGTAAGAAATGCTAAAGGAAGTTCTTCTAAATGAAGGGGAATGGCAATTGATGGAAATTTGGGTGTGCAGGAAAGAAGAAAAAGCATCATCAATGGTAAATATAAGGGAAAATTTTATATATTTTTTTCCTTTAATTTACTTTAGAGACACATGAGTGCTTAAAAATAGAGTTACTTAAAGGTAAAATTATGGCACAGTGTTATGGAATATAAGATGAAAGTATATATTCTACATATTATAGCAGTAGCACAAAAAACTGAGGATAAATGGAACCTCACTATTGGAAGATTTGTATATTTCATGGGAGATGGTATAGTGTCAACTCATGTACTACCCTGATTTTTTCTCTACAGTGTTTATCACCTCCCAACATGCCATGCAATCAATTGTTTATATATTTTCTCTCTTCCTACCAGAGAGAAAATCCTGGAAGGCCTGGCATTTTAAATCACTGCTGTTCCTTCAGCGCTTAGGTTAGCACCTGACACATCTCAGCATTTGTTGAGAAAATGATTGACTAGCCGCATTGCAGATGAGGAACCCAAGGTTTGAAGTTCTTAAATGATTTGTCCATGATTGCATGGCTCATAAGTAACAGGTGGGATATGATCCCATTTTAACTAACTGCACAAGTCAAACTTTTAACTACGGAACAAAATGCTTTTATAATGTTAAATACCTAACTAACTACAACCTAAGCACTCCACCTTCCATAGCACTGAAGAAGAACTTTGCCTGCTTCCTGATTCACCCAGACTAAGGCTAAGTTAGTTCAGTAATAGGATATAATCAGAGTCCTTTTGTCCAGAATGCTCATTTGCAGCAGTGAAATAGGATAGGCCTTACAGATTGGAATGGTGGCACCCAACTGTTAGGTCGATTCCAGGCAACTGGGGGCAGGGCATCAGGCATACTGGTAGGAAAGGAACAACTAATCAGACACTGGCAGACAAGCTCCAGTGGTGGCTCACAATCGCCTGATGATTGATGAACTCACCACCCAATCCCAAAGGACGAGGCCCCCCAAACTTCCTGTGCCCACCTCAGACTACAAAGCTGCTACCTAACTAGGGCCTTGTGCCATTTCCCCTGCCCGCCCTCACTATGGCAGTGCAAGTAAACTTGGCTGAGGAGCTGCCAATCCCAATAAAAACATCCAAGCCTGAACATTTGGTGAATTTACACCTGTGCCTGGATTTACACCTGTGTTTCTGATTTTTACACCAACATATAAGCCCAACCTAAGAGCAATAGTTTTTCTCAACCCTTGGAAGTTACTGGATTTTAGTTCAAATACATCCTTTATCATCACAAACTCAAAAACAACCTGGTAGGACTGTTCACAAGTGTCCTAAGAAACTTCTTCATGAAAAGAAGAATGGGAGTGAAAGGTAGAAAGAAGTCACATCTAGAATAACAAAAATTAATATCAGAAGAAGAACTGTCTCTTTGGCAACCAATGGCATTTTTAAGGGATTAAGAACATTTCTTTAATATAATAGGAGCTAGAAGGACAATTGTATAAGAGAAGAAAAATTAAAATCAAGATTCCTGCTTAGTAGACAAAACTAAAGACCACAGGAAGTAGCTCCACAAACCAACTAAAGAAAAAAAGCTGTCTGGACATTTTGTTTAAAGCAATCAGGGGTTAGAGGAAGAAAAAATATAGAGAGAGGCAGTTTAGGCACCATTCAAGTCCCTCCAGGTTTAAATACTGATCTAGAGATCCCTTAAACAGATAAAGAACTGGCAGATCTGCCAGAAGTTTTGACACTATGGAAATGTGGGTCAGGAGAAAAAACCACTGGGGTTCCATGCACAGACTGCAGTGTTGAGGTGGGGGGTTCCAGAGAGCTAGAAGAAATCCCAGGCTCAGTCAAAGCTGGAGAAGTTTGACCAGGGCCAGCCAGAATTGTGGCCAAAGAGGACACAAGATCACAGTGAGGTGGAAAATTCCAAAGATCCAGACTGAGCAGTAAAACCAGCCCAAAGAAGGGAGAATGAGCAGCAAACTTGGAAGGCTATACCTTTCAGGGTACGTAGGAGTAGCTGGGATGTGATCCTTAAAGAGATGAACTGCTAATGTAGAATTAAGACTGCAAACAGGAGTGAGGTAGGTTCCCCTACTGAGCAGGAAAAACATTCATCTGAAGAAATCCATACGATTTTGAACAATTGAGAAGTCACAAGGATGCACATGCACGCACACAAAGCTAAATTCTGAACCCCGGGAAATCTGCTGTAGTGTCCATCTGTGTTTTGTCTGACTTACACCCCTTTCTTTGGCTCAATGCCCATCTCTCCATCCATTAGGACCTAAAGAAAGTTGTTAATTATACCATCTATCCCTTTGGCCATAGAAAAAGACATCTGATCCTTGTCTGCTTGATCTTAGTACCCATGACCTTTGGCTGTGGGACTGCCTTAGGAAGGGTTCCTGTCGGGGTGGGCAGAATCCTTCTCTGAATTTCATGTGCAGACTAAGTGGGATGACCTCCCACTTTAACCTGGGCTTCCTAATCTGTGATGGTATAAATCTGACTTTGTCTGTGACCATGCTCCCCTCCTTTCTCCACATGGAAGAAACCTGTGGACAGAAAGAAAAAAATGAGGCCAAACAGAGAGAACCCTGGTAGCACTGTGAATTCTTGGGAGCATCCAAGGCTAATCCCACTCCAGGCTTCTCTAGTAGTTTGTGCTGTTTCTAGCCACAGCAAAGAGAGTCCTGACCAACAGATCCACCTTTCAAACATCCCATTTGTCTATTTGTTAAATGTATTTTGACAGTGTGCTAAGCACTATAAAGTAGAGAAAAATGTGAAGAGCCCAATCCTCTATGAGTTGAAAATGTTAGACATGTAATAATAAAATTGAAATTCTAAGAATTCTCCCACTGCAGTTTCGTAAAGTTCAGGGTAGTCTTTTCATTGAGCCATTACTAGTAATTGGTTAATTCAAGTGGGCTTAGGAATAAGGCCCATTTGATCTCAGCGGCAAAGTGTGACAAGGGAGAAAACTGATCAGATTAATTCACGATAATTTCTGTTTCTACAGACCTTAATAAGAGTCATAAGCAGATCATCTAAGGAGGGTAGATTTGGCACAGCTTCAGTGTCAAGGAGTTCCAAAATGAGAGTTAGGCGAAGAGAAAGAGTTACGGATAGGTCATAATTATGTATGGAGATCTGGTGTACCTTCTGAGTCAAGAGAACTCAGCTCAGGATTCACAGTGAACTCTGAGATTGAACCCAAACCCTGCAGAAGGTGAGCCTGATGCTGAGTTTAAACTACAATCCTAGGAAGGGTTAGGGGTCAAGCCAGAAACCAGAGTTCAGTCCAAGGACCTGTGGGGAATCCAGAACTGAAAATGGAAAACATACAGAGGACCAAGCTGACGAACCACAGGAGCAGAGCAAGAGCTGGGAGAAAAGAAGAAGATACAGTAAACGCTTCCAAGACAGATCTCACCAAGTTTTGGGAGTGCTCCCAGTGTGCTTTTAGTAATGGAATACCAGATGGATTTGGTTAGATCAGCTTAATTTAAAAATGTGGGAGCTGGTGGACATCTGAATACAGAGAGAAGTCAAGGCGGAAGCCAGCATGGAGCACCATGCAAGCGAAAGGCTCTGAGGAAGGGTGTGTAAGCAGACATGGAGGTTCCCTGCCCTCTCACTGGATGTTGGAGTGAGCTATGACATGATTTACTGCACTTATATTCAGGGTCCAAAGAATAGCAGAATCCTGTTCTAATATTTGTTCTTTTCATTTCAAGAGAAAAATGTAGTGTGTTGTATAGGAGCAGAAACCACTGATGACCTCTATAACCTTAGACAATCCTCCTTCCTTATTTTCCTCATCTGTAAAAAACAATTGTTTGGTGCTATCTCACAGGATTATTATAATAACATAATACACATTAAACATTGAAAACCATGCCTAGTAAGGATTAACTACTAACTTAATGTTAGCAATTATTACTGTGTCTCAAGGGAAAAATACATAGGAACAGTAAGCAAATACAAAATAAAGGACCTTTTTATTTTCAGCTTGCAGAAACACCTAAGTAGCCAAACTTACTGCTCTCATGGGCTTCTAAGTGAAAATGGATTTAAAGACTAAGCGGTCTTCACCATTCCCTAAAGCAAATGTCTATATCATGGATCTTACCTGTGTCTGGCTTGACCATTTTTAAGGACTGAAGTGAATAGCCATCATGCTTTGCAATGTGTGAAAAAAGAAGAGAAAGACCTGACTCCACTTATTCATGGCTGCATTGAAGAAAGGATGGTAAAATGAATAGTGAATCTGGGTTCATAATACCAAGTGACAATGCCCCCTAGCATTGCCTACTAAGTGTAGTCCAACGAGTGCCCCAGGGTGCTACACATCCATATTCATAGCCTATTTCCTAACTAGAGAGAGGCACTTTGGAACACAGAACTGGAATAGACATAGGGAATAGAGACAGATCTCTATAAAGATTATAAAGGTAGGTAGTACATCTACTCCTGCAAGTGGGCATATAGCCAATCTCAACAAAGCTGCTTCCAGAATCCGCAGCTATTTTTTCTGAGCTAATTTTAAAGAATAATCTCAGGATTTGGTCAAGAACTGGCTGGAATGAGAAGAAATGAATTGCTGTAAGTGGGGCTTACTGGACAGTGAAAATTGACTGCACTGTTACCCTTAACCATGTTTATAAAATGGCACATATATTTGGTTTGACACTTTCATGATGAATTTACATTTACTATATTTATCTTAATATTTTAAAGAAATTTTTTTAATAGAGAGGGACAGTAAAAGAGAGAAAAAGGGAGAATCAATTTTATTTAGTTTCACATGTGACTTTTGTTGCTCTGAGACTTCGTTGCGTACATGGTGCTGGGGTTCGAACCCACATTCTCATGCATTCCGGGCAAGTGCTGTAACCACTGAGCTACCTCTCCAGCCCCTAAAGAACTTGGTTTTACTACTAATAGGCTCAGTTAAAGTATTGAAGAGGTGTAATGTAGTTTCTTACTCTGCAATAACTATTGGGTAAGAACTCTTCAACCTTCGGAACGATTGCAAGCTGCTTTCAAACTTTTGGTTTCTGCTGATACTGAAGGTACACACCAAGCAGAAATTATATAGCAATGTTGTATTTCCTTGATATGGACCCCAATTTGAAAGGATAAAAATGCACAGGAGAAAATACACGAGGAAATACTAAAAAGTTTACACAAATAATATGCAAGTACATGATGAGAGAGGGACATCTACTAAAATTTAATGTTTACATCAGGGGAGTGTTGTTATTTGTGAATCCCAACTTCCCATCGTTTTTGATAGATTTGATTCAGTAGAGATGATCTGTGGCAGTTTTTATAGTGAAACATTGCTGTTAAACGTAGGAGAGTAGAAATTTTATTTTTCCTGTCTCATTTCTTTCTCACCCAAATACAGTCATTAGGTATGGACAAATTTCACAGAATCACAGTGTTTCAACTCTGGAAACTATTTGCTTATTCAGTTTTGGATACTTATGTCTCTTCTAGAGTTATGTTTACATTTCCTAAAGTTCTTCCCTTGGATAATCCTTGAGTAAAAATTTATTATTGGTAAATTCTAAATTTACCTGAATATGTTTTTGCTTCATCTTTAGCATAGAAAGATAATTTCCCTGGGGTTAGACAGACAGACAAATAGACAGATAGATAGATAGATAGACGATAGATAGATAGATAGACAGATATTTTTCCTCAGAATTTAAAAAATATTTTTTCACTATATTTTGATTTCATTGCTGGTATAATGAGTCTTCTATAAATTCAATTATTTATTTGAAGGTAATCTTTAAAGTTGCTTTTATTGCTCTTTTTCTGTTTACTGCAATAATTTTATTTCTACAAATAGATTTCTGTTTGGGATCTGTTGTGGTTTCTGAATCTGAGAAATTGTGACTTTCATCATTTCTGAAAATTCTTATCATTCAAATCATACTTTCTCCCAATTTCTCTGAGAGTGATTTTTCTCTTTTTCCCTCTCTCACTCTTTTTTAAAAAAATTATTTTCTATTAGTACATTATACTTTTACATAGCAATGGGATTAGTTTTCACATATTCCTAGATGCATACAAATGAGCAATACATTTTGTTCAATATCCACCCCCCAACACCCCTCTACCTCTCTCCTCCTATCCCCTGATCCCTTGCCTTCCTTCCGGATCCTATATTGTTCTCAAAAAATGCAAATGACTATGAACCAATTACACACTTCTATTTTAACACTGCATGTGAATGGTTTAAATGCACTACTCAAAAGACACAAACTTGCAGACTGGATCAAAAAAACAAAATCCAACAATATGCTGCTTACAAGAAACCCACCTAACAGGCAATGATATCCATAGCTTGAGGGTGAAAGGATGGAAAAATATCTACCATGCATACAGCCCAAGAAAGCAAGACGGCATTGCAATACTTATATCCGACAAAGTAGATTTCAAACATAAATTAATCAGAAGAGATAAAGAAGGCCTCTACTTACTGCTGAAAGGAACCCTACAACAGGAAGAAATAACCATAGTTAATATATACTCTCCAAAAAACAGTGTACCCAACTATGTGAATAAATTACCTCATGACATCAAACCACTCGTGGACCTCAACACAATAATACTGGGAGACTTCAACACTCCCCTGTCACCAATAGACAGATCATCAAAACAAAAAAAATCAGTAAAGAAGTCAACAGCCTAAATAACTCCATAAATCAAATGGACTTAACAGACATATATAGAATATTCCACCCCAGGTTAGCAGAATCCTTTTCCAAAATAGATCACATTCTGGTTCACAAAGATAATCTCAGCAAATATAAAAAAGTAGGTATTATTCCGTGTACCCTATCAGACCACAATGCCATGACTCTAGCAATCAACAGGAAAAATCATAACAGAAAACATACATATTCATGGGGTTTGAATGATATCCTATTAAATGAAGAATGGATCCAAGAAGACATGA